>APFE031119985.1:46818-173327 GCA_000404065.3 Pinus taeda | reverse complement strand
GTGAAGAGGAGTTGACCTGGGATAGAGCAAGCTCTCAAGGCAGGTGGTGTTCCATGTAAGGTGTGCGCTTCCAACGCATTGGAGCAGAGAATCCTGGTTGGACGAGAGTGGAAGGATGGATAATCGTTTGAGGGGAGGCTCGATGGTCCTTTTTTCGAGGGGAGGATTGTTGGGTATACGACCAAAGTCCCACATTGACTAGAAGTGGGGAGGATCATGGGTATATAAGGATGGACAAATATCTCCATTGGTATGAGGCCTTTTGGGGGTAAAGCCAAAAGCAAATCCATGAGGGCTTAGGCCCAAAGTGGACAATATCATACCATTGTGGAGATATGTGGTGTCCAGAGTCCTTACAGTTCTTCCCTCCTTAAGAAGCAATGGTCCACAATGCGTGAAGTTCCCTACTCATAATCCTTTGTTGAATATGAAGAGCCACAGAAGATAAGGGTTTTGTGTGGTTAATCCATAACCATGATGAACGAAGATTCAAGGATAGAGATAGCATGTAATGCTTGTGACCAACTGTGATTCTAATAGTGTGTGGCGGCCTAGAAAATGGACTTCAATGAAGCGTGAGTTTGTGGATGACCCATAACCATGAGAAATGAAGATATGAAGATGAAGATGCCCTGTAAAGCTTGTGACCAATTGTGATATTAATAGTGTGTGGCCTAGAAAATGGACTTTGATGACAAATGTTTTATGTGGTTGACCCATAACCTTGTGCTTGTGACCAATTGTGATATTAATAGTCTACCGCCTAGAAAATGGACTTCGATGACAAGAGCTTTTGTGGTTGATCCATAACCTTGGGTTTGTGGCTAACCCATAACTGTGATGCTTGCCAGTCTGCTTAGTGAGCCATATAATTTGAATTAACTTTGCCTACCAATCAGAACCATTCCCTCTGAAAGGTTCACTTATAGCTCATTTTCACAATAATCGACAATAGGGACATACTACAATTACCCTTCTGATACATATCCTTGTTAATATTCAAGCTAACCCAAACAAGCTAATGGATATTATTATTTGCATTGATGTCTAGGTATGCGGAACTTCCTTGTGTAAAGGTTCGAAACTTCCTTGCGCAGAAGTTCATTTTGCTGAGGTCCCTATACATAATGAACTTCCGCACAATAAAATTCAGAGTGGTGGTCCCTACAAAGCATACAAGGCATAAAATTTACATGAAATTTCAAGAGCTTAACACTAATATTTAAATAATAATAGTATGTGTGCTGCTTGATTTTAGCTATTGTTTCCATTTAATACAATTTCTTAATTGTATGTTTCAATTGTTGATCCAGGTGGCTCCGGAGACACACAGGACAAAGAAGACTTATGAAAGTTTGAAAATCGAAGTGATCAGAATGATTTTGAACTGGGACTAGAACATAGATCTCGTCATCCTTATCGCAGTGATGTGAACGGTTCGTCAAACTGAGTCCATATGCAAAAGTTAGAAGCAATCAAAGTTTAGTTGACTTTTTGCTCACTGAGGAGGCTTAAGGAGGCCACAATTTGGATAGAACCTGGCCACTGCATTCCGACAAACCTGGGCTAGATTTTGAGCGAATTTGTGGCCGGTTAATTTGTCTCCTTTGGCCTAAAATCCGAATATTAAAAAATGCCTTGTATTATAAAATAATAATAATAATAATAATAATAATAAATGTGGTGGCGGGCAACCACCCCTAATACCATATAGACCAAAAATTTTAATTTGGAAGGGCTGACGACCATGACCCCACCAGTCAAACCACACCCACCAAACTAACGTTAAAAATAAACATATATGGGGGTGGGTACAGGACACCTCTGGTGGACCCGGCCCACACCCCCCCAACCTTTAAACGTAATCACCATGTATGAAGGCGAGGCCAGCGGGGATCAAACCTGCCCGGCCCACACCCTCCCAACCTTTAAACATAATCACCATGTATGAAGGCGAGGCCAGCAGGGATCGAACCCGCCCGGCCCATGTGGGCTGAGCCCCACCGGGCGGCCTCATGTCATTACTACCACCGTAATACGTAACCAACATACCACCTTAATGTGATACCACCATATAACAACGCGCCAAATGTTAATGCGCCACCAAAACAAGGGCTACGGGAATTAAGGGGTGGGCCGCCCAATGGACCGACCCCTCCTAGAAACAATATATGCATGCAAATTTTTTTTTTTAAAAGGAGGGGCTGGGTTTGACCACCTGACCCCTTCTCAACTAATGCCTAAACTTAACCAATGCACCAACCATTTCATTGGGTAATCCCCCCGAAAGTTTGTATGAGAACCTAGTTTTCTCAGTGCACGAGGCAGATGGAAGAACTAGGAGTGGACATAGATTTCGAGATAGAGGAGGCAGAACCTTGACACACATTTCGGAGAAAAATATTCTTTGATGCCTGAAGATTCTCCGGGGAGGTAAAAATTATTTTTGTCATAACATAACAAAGTTTATAGTCAATTTTCTCAGATTTTCGCAGGAAATGCTATGGCAAGGTTGGATTTTCCTTTGGAGCGGTAGATTTGCAGATTCCCAGTAGAGGGGAATCTGTGAGGAATATTGAGGGAATCTTTCAGATTCCTTGGAGGGTGAAATTCGCTAGAGTCAGAATGCAGCCAACTTCACACTCATTTTTCTTAGGATTCCACAAGGAACCTGATGGGGTAGTTAGAATTTTTATCTGAGCAACAGATTTCTAGAGGACCCAGAGGAGGGAATCTTTGAGGAATCTAGGGAGAATCTAAAAGATTCCTTGAACCCCAGATTCTGACTTTCTCAGAATTCAAAAATTTGACAGTCAATTTTAAACTATTCGACGCCTCAAATCTGATGGTGCATTCAGATTTTTCATTTGCTCATTCTATTTTTCAGCCACTTTTGTAAGTAGAGTGTAGGTGTCAGCATTTATGTGCGAGCAGCCATTTCCATGCGATTGATGCCGTGAGATCGATGGTAGGAACAACTTCAGCGGTTTGACATCCGCTTCTTTAGATTGCCCTTGGATGTGAGGTATATGTAGTGTGTTCATGTACTTCTTTTGCTATGCATTGTGCTGCACAAATCTCTGTTGATGCTTGATGTGGAATCTTGTTTCTTACTCATTTTCATGATTCCTTCTTGATGTGATGCAGAATCATATATGTGATGTACTTGTTGTCATGATTCATCATGTTGTGTTTCCATATCCCTTTGTTGTATGTTGATGGGATACTCATGTTGTCGTCATGTATGTTTGTATTGAGATCCATTTTATGCCATGTCAGTGAAATGCTCATTATCATCATGCATGAGTTTGTGCCATACTGATAGGAGTCTTTTGACTGAGAATTTTTGTAATGGAACATCTCTTGGAGCCACTCCTATGTGAGGGCATTTTCCTTGTATGATAGCGACATCACCTCTTATGTACATTATCACTATTGACAACACTTAATGTAGCAGCCTACACCAGCTTGACACTGGGGCCCGGAGACGTAGTCCCTCCTAGACGAACTCTGTTATCAATGTCTTATGTTTTCGTGTGCTGATGATTGTCATGTTCCTCTTCTTTACAACATGCAGATGTATTCTTTTATGTTCCTTTAAAAATACAATTTAACACATCACGAAAATAAAAGGCCTTGAAAGGGTCCTTTGTCACACCCAAACCTAGATCAAGTGGTATGAGAGCGACCTTTGCATGGATGTGAATTGCAACGTGAACAATGGAACATGAAGCAACAGATGATGAAAAATTGATGTACAAGAACATGTTCAAAATTTCCAAAAGGATGGAAATAATGTATGGAACTCTACAAAAAGAGATAGAGGAAAAGGAGTGATCGTAGCTTCAATTGCAAGCCACGGAAGAGGCCCTGGAAGAGTTGAAGCACAACAAACAGAATCTTCAAACAGAGAACGTTGAATTGAAGATGCTTCTACATGAAGAGAAAGAGGAGAAACAAAGTTTGCTACGATAGCTGCAAGTAAAGGGAGAGGCCTTGAAAGAGCTGCATCGTGACCCGTGTGAGGTAAAAAGTAGTTCTCCAAATTCATGTATGTGTCCTGATGATGATTTCGTTGGTTTTGAAAATCATACCACGGGAATTGGCTCCAAACTGTTGAAGAAAATGGGGTATGAAGGAAAAGGCTTGGCATTAATGGCCAAGGCATTGTCAACACCATCAAAGTAGAAGAATTACCCCATCAGGGAGGACTTAGGTATGTTAGAAAGGAAGTTGGGGAATGTGCCGAGACAGTTAGCGAACCACCAACAACAGATGATGAGAAGCCCACATCAGTTATTTCCAAATCGACAATGGAGGTAAAATATGTTGATTTCCTTTCAATTTTGTCTTCACATAGTATGATTTATGTTGGAGATTTGGAGATCCCAATTACAGGGACAAACATGAGGCTCCTCACCAGGTTGAGGCACGGGGAGGAAAAAGAACTTGGTGTTAATAACCAAGGCATAACTCGACCATTGGAGGTTGTGTAGAGACATCAATTTGCAGGCTTGAGATGCACCAAAGGAGAATGCCCGAAGGTGTTAGATTCTTTCAATACATCGTCAAAACCATCGAGGAAAGAGAATGATGAGAAAACACCCCCATCATCCTATGGAAGTTTCCATTGCAGGTAAAGAGCTGAGGAAAGCTCTCATTGCCATACATACACCAAAGACAACAAGGAAAGGTATACCCAGTCTTGACATTCGAATGTTCATTTTGATTATAATCATGTTTTTAATGATGAGTGTAAAACATGGCATCGAAAAACATGTATCTTTTGTGGATTAATAACCATACATTTTCTAAGTGTTGGAAAAGAATGGCAGCACACAAAAGGATGAGGCGTGAAAGACCCTCTCAACAGCATGGAAAGAAACAGGTTAAGAAAATCTGGAGGAAGAAGATGTATTGCAGTCATTGCGATAGAAGTGGCCATCAAGAGCCACTTGTTGGAGGCTCCATCCAGAGAAGTGCCTTAAAGACAAAGTGTTGGTGCATGAACCAGTTGAAACGATTGTTCAACCATCGAATGTGCCATAAGGAGGCAACCCATGGTCATGCTTTTGTGAATCATTTGTTGCATTTTTAAATTTAAAAGTGATGATGTGTTTCCATCGCTTGTTCAGTGACAATGATGTCTAGTCTTATTTTGTGTTGCATGATAAACTGTGAAAGTGATGTCATGTTTCCATCACTTTTCAAAGCAAATAATGTTTGGCCTTATCTTTGTAAATCATGTGTTGCAATGATGATGAGTTTTCCATCACTTGTTGAAGCAACAATGATATTTTGGCCTTATTTCGTAGCCAGGGTATTGTGTCCATCTTGATGTAAACTTGACCACTGAGTATGTGTTATAAACTCTTGGAAAGTGTGGGATGCTTGGGTCATTAGTTGGTTATGAAAGTCAAGAATGTAATTTGCAAAACAATGTACTACAAGTTGCAGAGGTTGCAGGTGTCAATTCATCGCTTAAGGCTCTAAAGAACAAAGGTGAAGGAGATGGAAGCGAGACCTTTCAGGATGCCCGTGATGTAGACAAAGTATAGAGAAGTTGCTGATTATTTTTTTATGCTTTTGGAGGACCAAAAGCTCCTCAGTAGGGAGGATTGATCCAGGTGACTCTAGAGACACACATAGGACAGAGAGGGCTTACGAAAGCTCGAAAATCAAAGTGATCAAAATGATTTCAAACTAGGGCCATAGCGTATATCTCATCGTCCTAATCACGTTGATGTGAACAATTCGTCAAACCGAGTCCGTATGTGGAAGTTAGAAGTAGTCAAAGTTTGGTTGACCTTTTGTACACTGGGCAGGCTTAAGGAGGCCACAATTTGGACAGTACCCAACCACCACATTCTGGCCAACCTAGGCCAAATTCTGGGTGAATTTGTGGCCCGGTTAATTTGTCTCCTTCGGCCTAAAATCCGTATATTTAAAAATGGCATGTATTACAAAAAAATAAAAAATAATAATAATAAATGTGGTGGCGAGCCACCACCCTTGCCACCCCAATACCATATAAACCAAATTTTTTAATTTGGAAGGACTAATGGCCATGACCCCATCGGTCCAACTGCACCCACCAAACCAACGTTAAAAATAAACATATATGGGGGTGGGCACAGGCCACCTCCAGTGGACCGGGTCCACACACCCCCCAGCCTTTAAACATAATCACCATGTATGAAGGTGAGGCCGACGGGGATCAAATATGCCCGGCCCACATGGGCCGGCCCCCACTGGGCAGCTTCATGTCATTACTACCACTGTAATACGTAACCAACGTACCACCTTAATGCGGCACCACCATATAACAACGCACCAAATGTTAATGCGCTACCGAAACAAGGGCTACGGGAATTAAGGGGTGAGCTGCCCAATGCCGACCCGACACCTCCTAAAAACAAAATATGCATGCGGTTTTTTTTTTAAAAGGAGGGGTAGGGTTTGACCACCCGACCCCTCCTCAACTAATGCATAAACTTAACCCATGCACCAACCATTTCATTGGGTAATCCACTCGAAAGTTTTTATAAGAACCCAGTTTTCTCAGTGCACGGGGTAGATGGAGGAACCAGGAGCGGGCATGGAATTCAAGACAGAGGAGGCAGACCCTTGACACGAATTTCGAGGCAAAATATTCTTTGATGCCCGAAGATTCTTCGAGGAGGTAAAAATTATTTTTATTAGAATATAACCAAGATTATAGTCAATTTTCTCAGATTTTCACAGGGAACACTATGGAAAAGTTGGATTCGCCTTTTGAGCAACACATTTGCAGATTCCTAGCGGAAGAGAATCTTTGAGGAATCTTGAGGGAATCTTCCAGATTCCTTAGGGGCTAAAATTCGCCAGAGTCAGAATGCAGCCAAATTCACACTCATTTTTCTCAGAATTCCACAAGGAACCTGATGACACAATCAGAATTTTGATATGAGCAGCAGATTTCTAGAGGACCTGGAGGAGGGAATCTTTGAGGAATCTAGGGGTAATCTAAAATATTCCTTGAGTCCCATATTCTCACTTTCTCAGAATTCAAAATTTTGACAATCGATTTTGCACTATTTGACGCCACAAATCTGATGGTGTGTTCAGATTTTTCATTTGCTCATTCTATTTTTCGACCACTTTTCTAAGTGGAGTGCAGGTGTCAGCATTTATGTGCGAGCATCCATTTCCATGCGATTGATGTCGTGAGATCGATGGCCGGAACAGTTTCAGCAGTTTGACATCTGCTTCTTCAGATGGCCCCTAGATGTGAGGTATATGTAGTGTGTCATGTACTTCTTTTTCTATGCATTGTGCTACACAGATCCATGTTGATGCTTGATGTGGGATCTTGTTTCTTACTCGTTTTCATGATTCTTGCTTGATGTGATGCAGAATCATATGTGTGATGTAATTGTTGTCATGATTCGTCATGTTGTGTTTCGAGATCCCTTTGTTATATGTTGATGGGATACTCATGTTGTCATCATATATGTTTGTATTGAGATCCCTTTTATGGCATGTCGACGGGATGCTTATTATCACATGCATGAGTTTGTGTCATACTAATAGGAGTCTTTTGACTAATAATTTCTGTAGTGGAACATCTCTTGGAGCTACTTCTGCATGAGGACATTTTCCTTGTATGATAGCGACATCACTTCTTATGTACGTCATCACTATTGACAACGCTTAATGTAGCGGCCTACACCATCTTGACACTGGGGCCTAGAGACGTAGTCCCTCCTGGACGAACTCTATTATCAATGGTTTATGTTTTCATGTGTTGATGATTGGCATATTCCTCTTCTTTACAACATGGAAATGTATTCATTTATGTTCTTTTAAAAATTCAATTTAACACATCACGAAAGTAAAAGGTCTTGAAAGGGTCCCTTGTCACACCCGGACCTGGATCAATTATGCAATTATGATATTGTAATTTATGGTTATTGTTATTAACCATAAAGCTTATGAAGCAAATTTCCCTTTTAGATAACACTTGGATTGGTTGATTAAGTGGTCCATATGATATTGTGAAGTGATTTGTATGAACACATGGCTTCAATAGACCCACCT
Organism: Pinus taeda; assembly: GCA_000404065.3. Lineage (NCBI taxonomy): Eukaryota > Viridiplantae > Streptophyta > Pinopsida > Pinales > Pinaceae > Pinus > Pinus taeda. Next base: position 165,248 of record APFE031119985.1, on the reverse strand, counting down.
ACAAATGTTGTGGGAATTATAATTTAATTATTTAAATATAATCTATTAACCCATTGTGCTGAGGTAGAGATGTGTGACTTTCACTTTGCAGAGATTTGATTGTGCGGATCTTTTCTCCACACTGTAAAACCTCTGCACAAGCAAACCTCCACACATCCTTTAATTTCTTTAAAAAAAATGTGGGTCGCATAAAACATATTCTACAAGAAAAAATCTTGGCATTTGAGCTTTATGGTCACACTTATTTAGCTAATGATAGTTGAAGCATTCCGAATAGTTGGAGCTTTAAGTGTTGCCTTTTGCATTTGAAAACCAACCAGTTAAATTGAATCACATGGAATGTAGTTGAGTGGATTCCATCTCATTAGAAATGGAAACCAGACAAAGAAGTCAACTTTCATTTATTAATGTAAATCGTTAACTTGTGCTTCTCACTGGAATTGGGATCGTGGACACACTATATTCTTTGAAATTTTCGTGCTCGATGTTGCAACCTAGTAAGTAATTTGACAGACTCTTTATTATTTACACAATTCATTTAAACATAATGCAAATCTCATAATTGAGATAGCCATCCAACGCACAACATTGCCACGAACACAACCTTTAAGAAAAGATAAGTTGCAAGTTGTGCGGAAGAAGCTATGTGGAATGTTTGGGCGAAGAAATCTATGTGAAGATGGTTGTGCCAAAGAAGCATGTACAGAGAAGGAAATGTGAGAATCAATTAATTAGCGTAGATGCAAGGACTATGTTGCATCACAAATATTAACCTTGTCATTGTATTGTGCTTTGAAAAGAATCGTAACACCATATTTGTAAAGCCATAACAACAATGGAAATAGGAAATCAAAAAAATCATCCCGTCAATTATGTATATGAAGAAGATTTTTATATTAAAATAATTTATTATTTTTTTAAGAATAGAAATTTTATAAGCTCTATTCAAAAAATTACCACTCCATATAATTGGTATATTAGCTTATTTAAAAAAATTCACATGATTAAACCCAAAATTAAAAAAATAATTACAAGATTAAATAAAAAAAATGGAGAAGTCATCTTTGATTTGCAAATTTATTAATGAAATAAAAATTGGTATAAATAATATGATAATGAATATGATAGAGAATGAACATGTTATAGAAGGTTCTTTCGATATATTCAATGATGGAAAAATTAAGAATGTAAATAAATTGAATTGAAATGAATATAACTATTAATTTAAATTGGAAAGTGAGAAATTGAATATTAATTTTATATCCAAATTCATTAGTGAAATAAAAAAAATTATGATTTGTTCACTAGTTAACTAAGGAATTTCATTTGAGTGCTCCATGCGATCAACTTTTTATCAATTTGCTTTGTCCTATTAAAAAATGAAACATATGTGCAATATGATAGGTGAGTTCATGCAATCTACAGGGAGACAATATTGAAGCATGATAGAAAATAACATATAATTATCACAACATCCTTAGTAGTCAATAACAAATAAATACATAGATGACAACAAAGGTTCCATGCTTCTTATAAAACTATTCAACTAGCGACTGAGTTAGTCAGTCGACCAATATAGTGTGTCAATAAACTATCAAGATAGGTCGACTAAACTAGATGATTTGAATGACCCTCTAGGTGGGTCAACAATCAAATATGTCATACCTCTATTAATAAAAATCAATTGAGAAATGGAGTTGGCCAATAAAAAATCCACTGAGTATTCAGGTTGGTTGATCATCAAGTCAATCGACCAAATGAAAAAGGTTAATCGACTACTGAATCAAATTGATGAGGCGGTCAAGCTAATCAACCATCAAGGTGGGTCAACTATGGAAATATTCTACACCAATTTACACTTTTCAAATATCATTACGAAATCAATACACTACTATAGGAAAAAGGTTGTTATCGTAGTTACAAAACAAGAAGCTAAGGGCTTCATCATACAAGACTCACGGGATTTCCCACAATACCCCTTAACATAAGTCTAATGATGAACCATGTCATATTCATGAATTTCAAACTCATTCGACCCTAAAACATAATTCAACTAGGTAGTAGAACTAATCAACCATCAAGTCAAGTAAACTAATAAGTCATCAAGGTTGTATGCCAATAAATTCAATTAGACCTCCATGGAACTAGAATATAGTTAAATACTTAAAAAGAAAGATTTAGAAGACCAAGTGTTACTAAATCCATAAGTAAATATGTGAAGATTAACATAGTTTTTGTGTGAACAATGGTCAACTAATCCAATCTATCATGAAACCATTCTTCCATGCTACAACCATAGAATTACTCTTAAATAGAGCTATCAATTCAATATGCATCATAGTTGCAAAAGCTCAATATTAATGAGAAAACATACACAATAGTTTCTTGTAGCATGAATTCTTAAAAATATTTCTCTGGATGACTTAAGTGGAAGGATAGTTTGCTAAGAAGTCAAGGTTAATGGATTCTCAAACTCAAATACAAGAGATAGAGAACTCCTTGGTGGTCTCCAAATGCCTCGCAATTCGCTTCCATGGTATACAAGGAAATGCATTCATACTCCATAGTCCCTCGATGACTTTCCTATTCTCATTTCTATAATGCTCACCAAAAAAGTATCAAATCATTCCCCTATTTATTTAAAAAAGATCTCAAAGACTTGCTACACAAATTCAAGAAAAAAATTTGAGTGTGGATCAATAAATTCCCTTTGATTAGAATTTCACTCATCTCTAGGTATCTCAACATGTAAAATTACTTCCTTCCAATACTCACGCACTTTTGGGCACTCACATGCTAATAATGGCCCCAAAATGGGCAAGGGGATAATCAAGAACACACACCCGCAAAAACACATAATTTGTCTACATTCCTAGGAGCATGCAAGTGTTCCTATACCTCCAAGTTAAGAAAACCATGATTTTCCAACCAAGACACTAGCTAGGTCACCAAGTCATAATATCTCAAACGTGTGTGTGCATTGTTAGGAATGCACACACCTTCTCAGTGTGATGGCTTCCTATGCACCTGTGGCCCATTTTTTTAACTATTTTGGGATTGTGCAGTGTGTTTTTAGGTAATATTGAGTGAATATTTGCATCCTTGTTATACATGTTGAAGAAAGTGTAACTAGGTTCAGTCTTCATAATGCCACATTCCAATGTAAATGATGTAAATTGTATCTAGAAAAATATTTTGTAAATTTGAGTCATGGATTTCATGCTCAAAATTTGTTTAGCTCCCATTTAAGAGCTCTAGGCTTGGTGATAGGTTTGTGTCATTGATGTAAACAATTACAATTGTAAATTATATAGTTCGTGTCTCCATGATCAAGGGCAAAACCATGTGGAATATCTCCTCCAATTTCAAGTACAAATGGCTAGTAAAAGTCTCGTCCAAGCGCAGATAAAAAGGCACTATAATTTTGGTAGAATATATTGTATTCATGTCGGCTAAATCAATTATGTAAGTCGGCCTAAAGGCAATTCATGTCGGCCTAATGAGCAACCTTGTGAGGACTATAAATAAGTGCCTCTCCTCGCTCATTCAAACACACTCTCATCACATCAATTCGGTCTCTCTCCTATGCAAAGAAGTTTGTCTAAGGGTGCGAACAAAGGGTCAATTCAAGGAGTCACAGGTCAATAAGAAGGAAGTTTTTTCCACCATCTATAACCGCAGGAAATCTATCCACATGTGCGAGGTTGGGGCATCATATTATATGCTCTCATTAGTAAGGGAATAGTTTGATCTTGGGTTTATTTGAAGGGAATATTTATTCGAAGAGAAGAGACAAGTCAAGCGAAGGTTTAGGAGGGCTAGAAGAGCCCTAAACCTCTCACACATGTGAAGGAACATGTCATAATTAGGGTTGCATTATAGTCCTAGGTCATCTTCATGAAAAGGGTTGATTTGAGGCCTAAAGAGTTTGTTTGTTGGTCTAGAAGGAAGCTCCAAGTATAGTGAGGCAAGGACGAGGCTACAAGATCAAGTATCTCACTCACACGTGCAAAGACATTGACATCTTCAGGTCTATTGCTAGCGTTGCTGAACAGTTCCCATCAAGGAAGAAAATCATCTTGTCTAAAGGAAAATGTTGAGGACAACAAGCTTGACAAGTGAACTATTTTTGACAAGTGAATCTTGGAAGAAGAAGGAAGGGAGAGGGAAGCTAATCCTTCCATCTATAGTTGCAGATACTATCTATGGTACAACAGGTCAGAGGACAGTAGTAGAAGAAGGTAGTAGCCTTGATCATGGAGACACTTTGGTCAAAGGGTCTTTGTATGGGTCTTGTAAATTTTGTCAAGTGAAGATTATATAAGAATAAATACCATGGGTTTTCCTCTCAGGTTAGAGAGGTTTTTCCCTGGCTGCTTCCTATATCTTGTGTTATTGTTATTTTGCTTATTATGCATGATAGATGGCTGATGAAGTTAATAATCACACACATACGAAAAGATCTTGTTTGAATAAGTAAAATGATAAAAATACTTCACAAGAAGTTATCTAAGATAGAAAAATCATTAATATATCAAGCCCTTATATTTATCAACATGGTATAATAGCTATGATAGCACATCAAGGAAGGGATGATAAAGAACATTAAAGAAGAGGAAAGGAAGTGGAAGTTAAAGGCAAAGCTAGATTTAGATCCACATTTTGAAACTCCAATATCTATCAAAGAGACGACAAGATCTACTATTCAGGAAAATGTATAAGAGGAAGGTATCAAGGATCCTCTCACTTCAATTGAAGAGCATAGCCTCAAGGATAAAATATTAGGTTCCCTAGCGCTCAAGGATAGACAAGCTTCCTCAATCTCAGACAAGGCAGCCACCCAAAGTCAAGCTTCAAGGATCATCACATCAAGTAAGTATCTTATTTATTTGAGAAAAACTAATCTTGAAAAATATGTCTTCTTGCAAGGAAAGAAATAAGTTAGTTGGAGTTGCCAACTTCCTTGCTTGGAAGAAGAGAACTGACCTCAATTTGAGAGAACAAGAAGTTATTGAACATGTGCAAAAGAAAATGTGTGTTCCTACTGATAGTCAAGAATCGGCTAAGTATAACAAGAACAAAGTTAGAGCTCAAAAGGTTCTCATAGAATCTATCAAGGACTCTTTGATTCCTTATGTATCTAAGCTTGAAACAACCAAGGAAATCTATGACACATTGATAGACCTATTCACCGTCATCACTATAGGAGAAGGGATCTCTTTAAGGAATGAGTTGTACAAAATGAAGATCAACAAAGAAGAAGGTATAGCTCCATACTTCATAAGAGTCTCTGAAACAAGAGATCAGTTACAGGATCGAGGAGAAATCATTTCTGATCAAATGATCCAAGTGACTCCAGGGACACACATAGGACAAAGAGGGCTTATGGAAGCTCAAAAATCAAAGTGATCAGAATGCTTTCGAACCAAGACCAAGGTGTAGATCTAGTCGTCCTGATCATGGCATTTCAAATGGTTCAACAATCTGGGCTCATATGAGGGAGAATGAGCCAGTCAAAGTTGGACTGTGGGCCAGGTTTAAGTGTCCTACAATTTGATCGACCATGGTACATGAAACCTACCTCCCAAAAGCGAGCGAATTTGTTGGATCATTAATTTGTCTAATATCCCCTATATTAGACAAATATTAAAAATATGGTTATTGTTTTAAAAATCATAATATACTATATATTATCATATATATAATATATATATATATATATATTTATATAATATTATCTAATATATATACATACATTACATATACATATATACATATATCTTATATATATATATATATATAACATATATATTATAGTATATACATTACATATATTTATATATATATATATATATCTATGGTTTATATATATTATAATATAATATATAATATTATATTACAATATATATGATATGTACATATAATATTTATATATTATATATATATACATTATATATGAATGTACATATATAACATACATACATATTTATATATATAATTTATATACTATATATATATAATTAATATATTCTATATGTATATTGTATATAAATATATATTATTATATATATATATAATATTATATAGGTGGTGGCCATGACCCCACTGAACCCTCTGGTCACCACCATATGCAACGCAATACTTATGGGCAGTGAGCGGGCCACCTCCGATGGACCCGACCCATGCCCCACCACACTAAAATATATGCCATAATAGTAATGTGAGGCCGACGGGGATCAAACCCACCCGACCCACGTGGGCCAGCCCCCACCGGGCGGCCCCATATGGAGGCATATGCCAACCAAACCTCACAACCAATGACCCTTTTAATACAACCCAAAACATTAACCAAACAAAAATCATACCATATTTAATAAACTCTAAATTATGTAAGGCATACAATGGGTAACGGGTCCAACGGTTAACGCAAACTGCACCCAAAAAAATTTCATATGCATGAGGATTATGCGGGGATGTGGGATTTGATCCCCCAACCTCCCCTTAACAAATTAACTATTTTACCAATATGCCAGTTGGACTTCCACTGTAAAGTCTACCAGCAAAATAATACTCAAACCCATTTTTTTATCAATGCAAGGAGGTGGCAGATTTGAGAACGGGGGAATGGAACCCAATTATGCAGAGCAGAATAGAGGAGCCAAGAGTGTGCATACAAATGAAGGCGCTAATTTTTTTAATTAATTTATTGCAGGTGGAACCATGAGCCCAGAGTAGAGGTGGGCAGAACCATGATTGGGCGAACTTCTCAAGAGGGTGAAATTTTTGCAGTGTCCAGATGGGACAAATTTTATGTCAATCCTACACCTCTCAAGGACACAAACCTAATGGCGCAATCAAAATTTTGGATCTGAGCAGCGGATTTTCATAGGACCCGGAGGAGGGAATCTTTGAGGAATCTAGGGGGAATCTAAAACATTCCTTGGGCCCCAAATTTTCATTTTCTCAGAATTCAGAAGTTTGACAGGAAATTTTTCACTATTTGATGCCACAAATCTGATAGTGCATTTAGATTTTCCATTTTCTCATTTCATTTTTCAGCCACTTTCCAAAGTGGAGTGCATGTGTTAGCATTCAACATACAAGCAGTCATTCCATGCGATTCAACGCAGTGAGACTGATGGTACGACCAAGTTCAGCAGTTTGACATCCTCTTCTTCAGATGGCCCCAGGATGTGAGGTATATGCAGTGTGTTCATGTACTTCTTTTGCTATGAGATGCATTGGGTTGCACAGATCCTTGTTTGATGTTTGGTGTGGGATCTTATTTTCTTTATTGTTTCCTGATTCCTACTTGATGTGAAGCAGAATCATCTATCTGATGTACTTGTTGTCATGATTCGTCATGTTTTATTTGAGATCCCTTTGTTGTTATGTTGATGGGATACTTATGTTGTCGCCATGTATGTTTGCATTGATATCCCTTGTATGCCATGTTAGCGGGATGTTCATCATCATCATGCATGAGATTAGGTCATACTAATAGGAGTCCTTTTTGGAATGAGAGTTCCTGCAGCGGAACATCTCTTGGAGCCAGTCTTGCGTGAGGGCATTTTCCTTATATGATAGCGACGTCACCTCTTATGTACATCATCATTATTAACAACACTTAATGCAGCGGCCTACACCATCTTGAAACTGGGGCTCAGAGACCTAGTCCCTCCTAGATGAACTCTGTTATCAATGTCTTGAGTTTTATGTTTCTGATGATTTTCATGTTCCTTCTTCTTTATAGCATGCATCTATGTTCATTTATGCTATTTTAAATGCAATTTTAATCACATCATGAAAGAAAAAGATCTTGGTTAAATCCAAGAGCTGAGTCAACATGGATCAAGTTTCGTATCAGAGAGATCTTTGCATGGATGTGAATTGGAAATGTGAACAATGGAATGTGCAGCGACAGAGGATTAAAAAGGGATGTATGAGACCATGTTCAAAATTTCCAAAAGGGTGGAAATAGTGTATGAAACTCTACAGAAAAAGACAAAGGAAAAGGAGTGATTGCAGCTTCAGTTGCAAGCCAGGGAAGAGTCCCTTGAAGAATTGAAGCACAACAACCAGAGTCTTCAGACAGATAACGTTGAATTGAAGATGCTTCTACATGAAGAGAAAGAGGAGAAACATAGTTTGATACGACAGCTGCAAGACGAGGCCTTGGAAAAGTTGTTGCATGACCCATGTGAGGTAAAAATAGTTCTCCATCTTCATGTATGTTCCCTGATGATGATTTTGTTCTTTTTGAAAATCATACCACAGTAATTGGCTCCAAAGTATTGAAGAAAATGGGGTATGAAGGAAAGGGCTTGGGTGTTAATGGCCAAGGCATTGTCAACACCATCAAAGTAGAAGAATTACCCCGTTAGGCAAGACTTGGGTATGTCGGAAAGGAAGTTGGGGAATGCGCTTAGACAACTACCGAACCACCAACAACAGATGATGAGAATCCCTCATCAGTTCTTTCCAAATCGACGGAGGAGGTAAAAGATGTTGATTTCCTTTCATTTTTGACTTCATACAGTATCATTTCTGTTGGAGATGTGGAGATACTAATTACAGGGACAAACATGAGGCTCCTTACCAGAATGAGGTGCAAGGAGGAAAAAAAACTTGGTAATAATAACCAAGGCATAACTCAACCATTGGAGGTTGTGCAGAGACCTCAATTTGCAGGCTTGAGACACACCAAAGGAGAATGCTCAAAGGTGTCAGATTCTTCCAAGACATCGTCGAAATCTTTGAGGAAAGAAAATGATGGGAAAACATCCTCATCATGCCATGGTAGTGCCCATTGCAAGAAAAGAGTTGAGGCAAGCTCTCATTGTCGTACTTATACCAGAGACAACGAGGAAAGGTATAACCAGTTTCGATACTCGAATGTTCATTTCGATTATAATCATGTTGTTAATGATGAGCGTAAAACATGGCATCGAAAAACATGTACCTTTTGTGGATTACATAACCATACATTTTCTAAGTGTTGGAAAAGAATAGCAGCACATGAAAGGATGAGGCGTGAAAGACCATCTCAACAATAGCTAAAGCAGATCTGGAGGAACAAGACCTATTGTATTCATTTCGATAGAAGTGGCCATCAAAGAGCCACTTGTTGAAGGCTCCATCGAGAGAAACCCGTTAAAGACAAAGTGTCGGTGCATGAACCAAGTGAAACAATTGTTCGATAAGAAAAACCACCACACGGAGGTGACCCATTCACCTTGATAAGTGAAAAATGGTTTCTAGATATGTTAGCTTGTCATGGTCGTGCTTTGTAAATCATTTGTTGCATTTTTAAATGTAAAAGTGATGATGTGTTTTCCATCACTTGTTAGGCAACAATGATGTCTGATCTTGTTTTGTGCTGCATTTTAAACTCTGAAAGTGATGTTTGTGTTTCCATCACTTTTCAAAACAAAAATAGTGTTTGGCCTTATTTTTGTAAATCATGTGTTGCAGTGATGATGTGTTTTCCATCACTTGTTGAAGCGACAATGATATTTCGGCCTTTTTGTCATCGTTGGGGTATTGTGTCCATCTTGATGTAAACTTGACCACCGACTATGTGTTATAAACTCATGGAAAGTATGGGATGCTTGGGTCATTAGTTGGTCATGAAATTCAAGCATGTAATTTGCAAAACAGTGTACTACAAGTTGTAGAGGTTGCAGGTGTTGGCTCATTGCTTAAGGCTCCGAAGAACAAAGGTGAAGGAGATGGAAGTGGGACCTTTTCAGGACGCTTGTGATGAAGGTAAGGTATAGAGAAGTTTCAGATTATTTTTCATGCTTTTGGAGGACCAAAAGCTTCTCAGTGGGGAGGATTGATCCTGGTGGCTCTAGGGACATGCGAAGGACAAAGAGGGCTTATAGAAGCTCAAAACTAAAAGTGATCAGAATGCTTTCAAACCAAGACTAGAGCACAAATCTAGTCGTCCTGATTGCGGCGGTCAAATGGTTCGTCAATCTAAGCTCGTATGAGGGAGAAAGAGCCAGTCAAAGCTTTGGTCAAAGTTGGACTCTGAGACAGGTTTAAGTGTCCTACAATTTGACCAACCCCAAGACATGAAACCTAACTCCCGAAAGTGGGAAAATTTTTTGGATCATTAATTTGTCTAATATCCCCATATTAGACAAATTCGAAAAATATGGTTATTGTTTTAAAAATCATAATATATATATATATATATCTTAGGTGGTGGGCCATGACCCCTGCCACCTCCCTTCCCAACCACACATGTTTTAAAAAATAATATGAACAAATTTTAAATATGGGTCAGCGGCCATGACCCCATCGAACCCTCTGGTCACCAACATATACAATGCAATACTTATGGGCGGTGGGCGAGCCACCTCCGATGGACCCGACCCACGCCCCACCACATTAAATTATATGCCATAACAGTAATGTGAGGCCGGTGAGGATCAAACCCACCTGGCCCACGTGGGTTGCCCCCCACCGGGCGACCCCATATGGCGGCATATGCCACCCAAACCTCACAACCAACGACCCTACTAATACAAGCCAAAGCATTAATCAAACAAAAATCATGCCATATTTTATAAACTCTGAATTATGTGAGGCATACAATAGGTAACGGGTCCAACGGTTAACGCAAACCGCGCTTAAAAAAAAGTCATATGCACGAGGATTATGTGGGGAGCTAGGATTTGATCCCTTGACCTCCCCTTAACAAATTAACTATTTTAACAATACACTAGTTGGACTTCCATTGTAAAGTCCACTAGAAAAATAATAATTAAACCCAATTTTTATCAATGCGAGGAGGAGGCAGATTTGAGAACGGGGGAACGAAACCCCATTACGCAGAGATGGACAAAGGAGCCAAGAGCACGTATGGAAATCGAGGCGCTGATATTTTTAATTAATTTATTGCAGGTGGAACCATGAGCCCAAAGAAGAGGCAGGGGGAACCATGATTGGGTGAAATTCTCAAGAGGGTGAAATTTTTGCAGTGTCCAAATTGGACAAATTTTATGTTGATCCTACACCTCTCAACGAAATGAACTTGATGGCGCAGTCATAATTTCGATTTGAGCAGTGGATTTTTAGAGGACCTGGAGGAGGGAATCTTTGAGGAATCTAGGGGGAATTTAAAAGATTCCTTGAGCCCTAGATTTTCATTTTCTCATAATTTAGAAATTTTACAGTCGATTTTGCACTATTCGACGCCACAAATCTAATGGTGCATTCAGATTTTCCATTTTCTCATTTCATTTTCAGCCACTTTCCAAAGTGGAGTGTAGGTGTCAACATTCAACATGTGAGAAGTAATTCCATGCGATTCGACGCAACGAGACTGATGGTACAACCAGCTTTAGGATTTTTATATCCTCTTCTTCAGATGGCCCTAGGATGTGAGGTATATGCAGTGCGTTCATGTACTTCTTTTGTTATGAGAGGCATTGGGCTGCATAGATCCTTCTTTGATGTTTGATGTGGGATCTTGCTTTCTTTATTGTTTCATGATTCGTACTCGATGTGACACGGAATCATCTGTGTGATGTACTTTTTGTCATGATTCATCATGTTTTTTTTGAGATCCCTTTGTTGTTATGTTGATGGGATACTCATGTTGTTGCCATGTATTTTTGCATTGAGATCCATTTTATGCCATGTTGCTATGATGCTCATCATCATCATGCATGAGGTTAGGTCATACTGATCGGAGTCCTTTTTGGAATGAGAGTTCCTGCGATGGAACATCTCTTGGAGCCACTCTTGCATGAGGGAATTTTCCTTGTATGATAGAGACATCACCTCTTATGTACATCATCATTATTGATAGCACTTAATGCAGTGATCTACACCATCTTGACACTGGGGCTCGGAGACATAGTCCCTCCTAGATGAAACCCATTATCAACATCTTGAGTTTTATGTTGCTGATGATTGTCATGTTCCTTCTTCTTTATAGCATGCATCTATGTTCATTTATTCTATTTATATTCAATTTTAATAACATTATGAAATCAAAAGATGTTGTTAAATACAGGGGTTGAGTCAACTTGGATCATCAAGAGATGAATACTATAGTTCTGAATGCATTACTTGAGGAGTAGGGGAACTTTACAACCAACATATGGGCTAAAAAGGAGGCATCCTCAATCACTAATTTGTGGGTAATGTGCAAAGTAGAAGAATCCAGATTATAGGCCAAGGAAGATATTGCAGTTGGATCCAAGGAGAAAGCATATGCTCGTAGGTTCAAGAGAAAAGGAAAGCTCAGAAAGCATGAGAGATCTGGTCACCAGCAACATCCCAAGAAAGACATGTCAATATTCAATGTTTTGAATGTCATGAATATGGACACTACCGAAGAGATTGTCCCAAGCGAAAGAAGAATGGAAAGATGAAACATGAAAGAGATCATGTTGCCCAAGAAATATAAGATAATGAAAGAAGCCGAAGAATGAGGAACCACAGGATCTTTACTATTATTAAAAGATTGCCTCCTGTTTTCTTCCATAGGTCTTAGTTGCATAACATTTTGTGATTCATGAACATTGTGTGTTGTTTAAGTAACCTTTTAAAGGATGTATTGATTATGTCTTTTGTACCATACATGGATGAACAATTGGTGTATGAGGATATGTTGAATCCTCTAGAAATACTGTTAATGATTAAAGTATGTTGTATTTCTTTATGTAAGGATTCTAGGAAGGAATGGAATTTCTATCTGTAGGAAACCCTAGGATGATAAAACTTTGGTTCTCCAAATCTTTGAAGAGTTTTTATAGGAAAAATATCCTTTGTGAAGAATCCAGGACGATGGTGTTAAGAGATCCTATAAGGATCAAGACAACTCCATTGTAGGTCAAAGATCCCTCAAGAAGTCCGCTGCAAAAATCATGGTATGATTTAAGACAAATGAGGTATGTATACTTGTGTTTAATATCATATGGTTGCAGGTAACATGGATCAAGCATGATCAAGAGAAAAAGGATCTCCTCCTTTGAAAAGATGCAGGAAGACTTAAGTCACACTAGATGAAATCAACATAATATGTCCTCATATGGAGTATGAGGTGGCTGACTACGATTAAGAAACTCTGATTGAAAAACCTTGGGAATGGAAGGTGCGAGGATGGTAGAGATCATGAAATATGTAACCATGATGAAGGAAATCAACATCTAGAGAATCGGGAAGATTTGGCTAGGAAATCTCCCAGAAAGATATGGAGACCTTGATTGAAGTCTGAAAATATGAAGACCCTTGACAACAACTATCTTTGGGAGATGTGTCAACATGTATGCAAGGTGTTGATACCTACAAGAAGATGTCATTAGAAAAGGCCATCACTAAAAAGGTAATATGTGATTTGTTTTTTGGTTTCTGACCTTTTGGGATAAGTTTGGGTATGTGTGCAGGGCCATGGTAAGAAGAGTTGTGAAGGATGTCACAACTATGTACCTTGTGATCTAGAGCAATCACCATTGAAAGAAAGGTGGAGATAGATGGCCCTATGAAGGAAGCCCCAAATGCAAATCCAAGGAGGATACTTTCCAGGAATAAAAGAATGACATGATGGAGGAAAGTGATGGATGGTTGAACCCTATATATGAAGAAATTGATGACATCAAGGTCTTAGATCATCACTCAACTAGAAGACCCTCTAAATTACTGATGATATAGTCCCTATTTAAGAGGGAGCTCTTAAAGGTTCCTACGAGTAAAGGAACATGAGTAAGTTTCTAAGTAAAAAGAAACTTGGAACTCATTCCTGGTTAAGAGGGAGAGTTAGACACGACAATATTGTCTTCAGTTTGGAAGAAAGAATGGAGGATTTTGTAATCATCCAGCATCCGACACTCTTTGAGGATGTGGTAGGGAATCCAATACAAGAGTGGGCAAGAGGATCGATATTCTTGAGGGATGGGAAAACAAGATGAGAATAGTCCTAGTTAGGCATACTTGGAGAACACCCAGGTGGGTATGACCCTAAGAGAGATAATGATGAAGGTGTCTATCAATCATTGGTCACGCCAACAATATGATATGATATAAGAGAGAGATAGAGTTGTTAGTCAAGGCCTTGCTATATGAAAACAATGTTGGTTGAAATTATGCTATAATAGATGGAATGAAAATGTGATCTTCTTTTGAGAATTCTTCTGTGAACTTGAAAAATTGTCCAAGTACCATGTATGCATGAATACCTCAATAGTTAAGAGGGAGTGTTGAATAAAGTGTAACTAGGCTCAGTCTTCATAATGACGCATTCCAATGTAAATGATGTAAATTGTATCTAGTAAAATACTTTGTAAATTTGATCCATGGGTTTCATGCTAAAAATTTGTTTAGCTCCCATTGAAGAGCTTCAGGCTACGTGATAGGTTTGTATCATTGATGTAAACAATTACACTTGTAAATTATATAGTTTGTGTCTCCAATATCAAGGGCCTAACCATGTGGAATATCTCCTCCAATTTCAAGTACAAATGGCTAGTAAACGTATCCTCCAAGCGAAGATAAAAAGGCATTGTAATTTCAGCAAAATATATTATTCATGTTGGCTAAATGAAATATGTAAGTTAGCTTAAAGACAAGTCATGTCGGCCTAATGAGCAGCCTTGAGAGGACTATAAATAAGGGCCTCTCCTCCCTCATTCGAACACACTCTCATCACATCAATTTGGTCTCTATCCTATGCGAAGGAGTCTGTCTAAGGGTGCGAAGAAAGGGTCAATTCAAGGAGCCATAGGTCAGCAAGAAGGAAGTTTGTTCTACCATCTATAACCATAGGAAATCTGTCCACATGTGTGAGGCTAGGGCTTCATCTTATATGCTCTCATTAGCAAGGAAAGAGTTTGATCTTGGGTCTATTTGAAGGGAAGATTTATTTGAAGAGCATAGACAAGTAGAGCGAAGGTTTAGGAGGGCTAGAAGAGCCCTAAACCTCTCACGGATGCGAAGGAACCGGTCACAATTAAGGCTGCATTACTGTCTTAGGTCATCTTCATGAAAAGGGTTGATTTGAGGCCTAAAGAGTTCAGTTGATGGTCTAGAAGGAAGGTCCATGTATAGTGAGGCAAGGAGGAGGCTACAAGATCAAGTAACTCACTCACACGTGTGAATATAGTGACATATTCAGGTTTGCTACTAGGGTTACTAAACAATTCACATGAAGGAAGAAAATCATCTTGTCTAAAGGAAAACACTGAGGACAACAAGCTTGACAAATGAACTATTTTGGACAAGTGAAGCTTGGAGGAAGAAGGAAATGAGAGGGAAGCTAATCCTTCCATCTATAGTTGCAGAGCTGATCTATGGTACAGTAGGTCAGAGAACAGTACTAGCTTAAGATACTAGCCTTGACCTTGGAGACACTTTGGTCAAAGGGTCTTTGTATGGGTCTTGGAAATTTTGTCAAGTGAAGATTCTATAAGAAGAATTACTGTAGTTTTTCCTCTCAAGTTAGAGAGGTTTTGCCTTGGTTTCTTCCTATATCTTGTGTTATTGTTATTTTTCTTATTATACATGATAGCAGGTTGATGAAGTTAATAATCACACACATACAAAAAGATCTTGTTTGAATAAGTAAAAGGATAAAAATACTTCACAAGAAGTTATCTAAGATAGAGAAATCATTAACATATCAAACCCTTAGATTTATCAACACTACATTTAGTGTCAATTCAACAAATTACATCTTTGGAATCCAAGTATGCATTCTAATGATTTATTTATTTTTTAACCCTTTTTTTTAATTAAGGAGAAAAACTAAATGATACCCAACAGAAGCACCATATTGAATTATGTACGTTTTTTATGACTCATTGTATCCAACAAAGGTTCCTTTCTTTCTAGAAGGATCCAACTTGGTCCTCTTCTCCTTGGGTAGATGAATATAAACATGATAGCCATAAATCCTCAAAGGTCCAACCTAAGGTTTCTCACTTGTGAAAACTCCTTTAGGAGTCTTATTCCCAAATATCTAGTGAGGGCTTCTATTTTGAACATAAATGGTTATCTTAGATGCTTCTTCCCATAATAACTTAGGTAGATCTTGATCATGAATCATTTCTTTGACAAATTCCATGATAGTTATGTCCTTCCTTTCAACAATTTCATTATGTTGATGATTGTAGGGGACCATCAACTCCCTATTAATTCCAACTTCCCTACAAAAGGAAATAAGTTTCTTGGAGGTGTACTATCCTTCATTATCCAACCTTAGAATTTTAATATTCCTTCCTGTTACGCAGTAATTTGTCACCGTTGGTCACCGTCCTTGTTACACCCCCGCTGTCACACATTGGAGGACACATTCACGGACCTGTGACCAGTGACATAACTTGAAAACACTTGCATTGAGGTCTCCTGAGTATGAAGTTCAATAACCCTGAAGACACCCTCTGAAGATTAACCTTGGAAAATGCCCTTTTCCCATTAGCGCGGGTCCACAGTGTTTTAACCCGCGCCAATGGCTCAGTCTCCTACAAAGAGGGCGCGCCCATAGACGCTCTGTCCTAGAGCACGGCCCGCGCCACACAATTTGGGCATGATTTTTGGCCAGCGCATGCTAGAATGCTTTTTCCTCCGTGACTCACCCAGTTCCCTGAAGGAAAAAGCCCACAAAAGCAGCCGAGCGTCGGCTTTTCTATCCAAGGCAACCCAACTCAATGGTTATTTTGGGACATTGCCAAAACTCAGAATGTGTCCACATACGATGCATATCTCCTCTCCCCCCGTCTATAAAGGCCTGTCTCCCCATAATGAACAGGCTAGTTTTTGGAGTCAAAAGAAAAGAGTGAACAAGCTAGTGAGAGAGAGATAGTATTGAGCTAAGAGCTGAAAGAGAGGTTATGCTGCCGGATTGTGGAGAGAGAAAGTGACTTTGCAAGACATGTCAGACTGACTGCCGACCCAGCTAGAGGAGATTTGCAGCGTCAAGCCTTAAGTGGTTGTAATTTCTTCTCTCTTTTCTATTAATGATAAGCGACTGTTATTATGGTTCCATTCATGTGTTCTACTGGTAATATGTGAATTATATCCTGCTTGACTGTTATATAGCTGTACGATTTTGGGTTTTATGCTTGTTTGTGGGTTGTTCTTCATTTGTGCAGGTGTCCATGCGAGGAGCGCAAGGATAGCGACCGGCCAGAGCTAGAGGACAGGAGCGACACTTCTCCCACAGCAAACAGCGTTGGATCCCAGGTTGGTCTCCCTGATCGACTTCTAAATTGTATAGTTAGGAACTTGCATGCAGCGTGATTGATTGTTGCTAGACCCCTGTGGGGCTAGTGGGATCCACCTCTGTCCGCAGAGGGGATTTACCTCCGCAACACTTCCTGTGAAATTTTCCACTTGAAACTTATTGAATACGTCGTCCTTGTTCTTCAAGAAATAAATCCATTCCTTTGGCATCAATGAGAGTCACATAGTACTAAAAACCAGCCAAGGATGTCATGGGCATGGGTCCACATATGTCAAAATGTATTAGATCAAAAAATCCTTTGGAACTACTATTACTACTTAGAAATGGTCCGTTGGTATTCTTTCCACATGCAAAACCTTTGCAGGCACCTTCATGCTCTACCTGTATTTTTGTAAACATGTGACCATCTCACTCAATCTATGTAAAGCCTTGTAGTGAATAGAGCATATATTTGGTTCCATAATTCACATAGATTAGAGATATTATGTATCAATGCTTGGATTGATCCTCCCAAAATTCTATATAGGCATCCTTCTTGAATGCCAACTACTTTGGCATAATCAAAACTAGAGTTTTTCCTTCATACAAGAACTTGTCCATCAACAAAAGTAACTCTATACCCTTTATATTCCAAGCATGAAGTAGAGACCAAATTCTTTTTCAAACTAGGCACATATAATATATCATTTAAGAAAAGGTTACCTCTTAATTTGAACTGAAAGGATGTTGAACTAATGCCTTTGACTCCATATTTGTCATCATCACCAAGCTCCACCTTTTGTGTAGCCTTTTTTTTGCATAAGCTCTATGAGGCTTTCATGATTTCCTATCATATGGTTGGAAGTGTGAAATTTCCACGATTGCAATTAACTAGATTATTCTCCTAACTTGTGCAGTTTATTTGTCAATCGTAAATTAATATTATGGAAAATAGTGAATAATTCACAATTGAGATCTTTTTAAATAAAATGTTGTGGAATATAAAAATTGAAATTGAGAATTTAATGTGCACACACACACACACACAAAATGTGACACCATTATTTTTGGACAAATGTCCTCGATTAAAAACCCTGAAGGGAAAATCAGTGTAGTGAATGAGGGTGTTATTATTATCTTCAACAATTTAGGAGAAATTACGATTGGTTTCCTTTCACTAGAAAACATCTAGCAAATATTTATCTCCACCAGTTGGCCTTCTTCAGGAAACTAGCACTCTCCTAGGTTATTCACACGACCTCTGGGAAATGTGCATTGTTGCTCTCCGAAAATATATTCAGCCCTAGAATCACCCTCCTACAAGTCGTCTTACCTCACTCTTCCTCTGAAACCCACTCACTCTACCTCAATAAAATAGATTCACCTTGTTGTAGCTCTTAGAGACAACACCTGAGTTGAGGGAAGGGTCAATGCCTAGGACATCTTAGTCTCTCTTGAGAGATACCTCAATGCAACTCAAGAGATGAATAAAAGTGATTTAGTTAGTTGTGTCAATTTCCTTTCACAAAGACAAATTGAAAATACACATGAACTATATATCATTCCAAAGAATAAAATCTTTAAGACAGGTGGCCGACACATAGAGGATGCAGCTTAAACTTTTTTGTTGTAGTGAATATGGGAAGAGGGAAGGTGAGGAGGGAATTCAGTGTAGAGGGATGGATAAACACATAATCCTAAGCAACAAATCCCAATATAATAATGAAAGAATAAGAAGATGAAAGTGCAAAAATTGTGGAGCGCACTTTAAGGTTTCTAGCTCGATATTTCATGGGTACATTCTATTATAGCATAACATAGTAAATATCTGATTTCACAAGTACTATTTGCTACCGTAAAATAAAAGTAAATCCATGATTTGTTAGTGAATCTAGTAGCTTCTATTTACACAATTTTAGAGGAATAAAAACACACATGAAATGACATACAAAGGAAAACACATACTGCATACACTAAATGCTTGGAATCATCTAGACTTCTTCATTAATATTCCAGAATGAATTACATACCACTGGCCCAAAAAGGTGAAAATGTGGATAAACAAAGAAAACTCATGGAAAAAGAAATTAGGACCAAAACTGGAACCTCCTTCTCTGTAAACAGAACTCAGAACTCTATAGAGACAGAACCCATATCCCTAGAATACATGATCTGGGAACCTTTAAAATGAGTTTCTTCAATAGTTACAAAATATCTCAGTGATGCTCTAGTTATCTGATCGACTAGCTGTCTCGACATGGAGAGGTTCGGCTGCCCAAATGATTAAAATAATTTTTATTCCTTCATTAAAATGCATAAATTACAAAATAACAAAAATGGGAAAACTGAATGATAGCAGCAAAAAAATATCTCCACACCATTTCCAGTGATTTCTTCTGATTAGGCCACATCTCTACCACAGTTTTCCTCTACAGTTACCAGATGATATGCTTGTCATTGTCTCCCTTAAAAACTTGAACTCCCCACTTTCTAGATCTGGAAGCAATCACTTGTAGTGGCATTAGCGATGTTGAGTAACATAGGTGTCAACCCATCCATCTTCATACACTCTAGGCCATACTTATCGAAGCCCAATACATCCCGTAACTCTTATAAAAGATCGTTACTAGAACATAGAGTTTTGATTAACTTTAGATCCTCTTTATTAAGCTCCTCAACTATGGGACCACTACCTGTGACCAAAAGGCTTGATGCATAGGTGATGCGATATTGGAGCCTTCTATCCCTATAAATTTATTTGAAATATCATTCTGAAATGATAAAGTTCTGATGCCTTCAGGCTCCTTTTCCATTGCCCATCTTCATGTTTATCCAATGGGATTGGGTGTCGTAAACTCAGGCTCAATGCTTGGGCATTAATTCTTCCCTTGGCTCCGGATTTTATGGATCTCTCACGACCATGTTCCAATCTATATCGGAAGCCCTCTTAATTGGAAGTTTTCAAAAATAACTTAGCATTGGAGTTACGAAAACCTCCACTTTCGATGGGATCATACCTCTCAGTGCTCAGCCCATAGCTTTGTGACCTTAGTTTTCTTGAGTTTTTGTGACCAACTCCTAGCATATATCGAAGCCCTCTTCATAAAAAAATTTCTTAAAGAGTTTTGATACCTTTAAACTCTGATATTTCTTCTTAGCACTTAGGTGCTCCGACCAGCCCTGCGCCCTTGATCGCTTCGATTTTCTATGACCGTGTGCTAGTAAATATCAAAGCCCCTCTCATCACAAGTTTTCAAATTGAGAATTAACCTTGGATTTACGATGACTCCCACTTCCGTTGAGCTCATCTTATCACTTAGGTGATCCACTGAGCACTGTGCCCTTGGTCCCTCTCGTCTTCCATGACCGGGTGCTAGCATATATCGAAGCCCTCTTCATTAGAAATTTTTATGAAAGAGTTCTAATACCTTCAACCTCCGATATTTCATCTTAGCACTTAGGTGCTCTGGCCATCCCTGTGCCCTTTGTCCCTTTGGTTTTCCTTGACCAGGTGCTAGTAAATGTCAAAGCCCCTCTCATCAGAATATTTTTTGAATGCACATTAAAACAGAGTTACAATGGCCTCTTCCTCCAAAATGAAGACCTCCGAAGTGACATCACATTCATGTCCTCATCTCCATGTAATGCCTGATGGGTTGTGACACGTGTCACCCAAATTTGTCCTTTTGGGTCCTCCAAAATGTTGAAAATGCTTTCCACGTGTCCTTGTCCCTCCATGTCATGCTGGCATAATCTACCCTGTCAACTTCTTAGGACCCACTATCTACTGCCATGTGTCCAATTTTGAGGAAAGAGAAAGATTCCTTAGGTTGTTTGGTTTTGCACTCATTTCATTTGTACTTTCATGACCAAGTGCCATTCTATATCGAAAGGCCTCTTCATCAGGATTTTTTCTGAAAAATTTATGAGGCTTTCGACCTTTAATACTCCTTAGCACTTAAGGGCTCCTCCCAGCTCTACGCCCTTGGTCCCTTTGGTTTTCCATGAACGGGTGCCAGCATATATATAAGCCCCTCTCAATGGAACCTTTTTTAAAATGTATTTAAAAGAGGTCTGATGCTAGCGACCTGCAATAAAACATCCTCTGATATGCCTTCCTTCTAGTCTTCCCGATATCAGGCTCCAATGTGATCGAGTCCCGAATTTCAGCAATCCTCTTTAAATATAGGTTTTCCTTTTAGGTTTGAAACTTAGGTTTTTTTCTGTTTTGGCCTCCTCCTCATGCTTTTGGTCTCTAATATTTGTTTTC
Source organism: Pinus taeda (assembly GCA_000404065.3). Classification (NCBI taxonomy): domain Eukaryota; kingdom Viridiplantae; phylum Streptophyta; class Pinopsida; order Pinales; family Pinaceae; genus Pinus; species Pinus taeda. Next base: position 143,802 of record APFE031119985.1, on the reverse strand, counting down.
CTCTCTAGCCTTTTTGCACTTCAGCTCCCCTTTTTGGCCAACATTTGACATTGTTTGATACAATATGAAAAAGGTTGTTGTAGGTGACAACATTGGCTCCAATTGAGGACCATGCCTTGCTAGAAAGGTGCTAAGAACCTGCAAACTAGTGTCCTTCTATCCATTGGGCATGGATTCATTTTATTCAATTGTATAAAAACAAAAACAAAAACATCAAAAACTTACAAAAGTATTAGTATGTACAATGGCTTACTAGTATGTACAATGGGTGAAATGGACCTCTTTAGTGTTGGAAGTAAAGCGTGAGAAATTTCCCATTCACAGACATCTCAAGCACTTCACCATCCAAGTTTTCCAGCAAGAAAGTATTGTCCCCCTTTGCCTCAACAATCTTGAAAGGTCCTAACCATAAGGGATCGAATTTTCCATGTTTTCCTTTATCTTCGCATCTGACATCCCATATGAGCACCAAATCCCTTGATTGTAAGGTTCTGTCTTTTGCCTTTTTGTCAAATAGAACCTTCATCCTTTCTTGATACTACATAAGATTCTGAGTCACCTCCCCCCTAGTTTCTTGAAGTTCTACTAGCTGATTGATCCTCTTGGTTAGAGAATTTAGTTCTTCATCCACATCTTGTATAATTTTTTCCATTGGCATTGCTAGTTGTATGGGGAAAATTGTAGTTTTCCCATACACTAATTCAAAAGGAGATTTCCTAGTTGACCTATTGGTAATAACTCTATTGGCCCATAACACAAACTTCAATTGTGACTCACAGTTTTTCTAATTTTCCGATATTGTCTTCTTAAGAATCATTACCAAGGTTTCATTTGATGATCCAGTCGATCCATTTCCATGTGGATAGTATCTATTGGAGTGACCCACAATGATGTTATACTTCTAGAAGAAGCCTAAAAACTTGGTGGATTTAAAAACTTGATCATTATCAGTGATAATATTCCTTGGGCAATCGAACCTGGCAAGTATATTTTCCTCCATGAATTAGATAACCATGACATCGGTTTCATTTCTAGTTGGTACTTCTTCCACCCACTTAGTGAAGTAATCGGTGGTCGTAAGAATCCATTTGTGCTAACCACTAGAGGTTGGGTGCATTTTCCCAATGAAGTTTAAACCACACTATCTAAAAGGTTCTTCAACAAAAACAAGAATTAAAGGAAAAGGTGCCAATTTCTACCTTTCAGCAAACATTTGGCACTTCTCATAGGCCTGGACATATGCATGTACCTCACCAAACTGTTTGGGCCAATAGAAACCAACTTTGAGAATTTTATTGGTTGTAGCTCTGCAACTATAATGCCCCCCAAACACACAACTATGGAACTCATCCATCATTTTTTGGATATCTTCTTCAACAAGGCATAAAAGAAAAATCCCCACTAGGTCTTTCCAATACATTTGACCATTTGAAATGAAAAACTTTTGGTCTTGTAGCCTCAAAACCCTGTATTTAACTTTATAAAAATTGAATGGACAACTCATAAAAAGTAAATATTGGATTATATGTTTATACCAGTGAGACATAAGGTACTTCATTTGGATGTTTGACATTGCGACCTTGACCTTATTCTGCTCCTCTTCTCTTTGGATTTCTACTTCCTCTATCAACAAATTTATACCCAAGGCTTGGTAATTTGATTCAGAAAATATTTTAGCTAATCCCTACCCCTTGATCAACTTTGTGGGTTTGATCTCCAGGTCATATTCTTTGATTTTAGCAAACCATTTACCTGTTTTTCCCTCATTGTCTCCTTGTGCCATAATGTCTTTCACCATTGTCGTAGGAACATATGTTGTTATGATTGATTGCAGGACATATATTCTGAAGGCCTTAAGGTCCTTGACCAAGTCATAGACTTTCTTCTACAAAATTGTGTACTTTAACTCAGCATCTAGTAGCACCTGGCTGAAAAATGCTATTGTTTGCTCATGTCCTTCATTATTTTTCTGCAATAAGACAACATCCACTGTATGAGGAGAAGAAAAAGAGAAAATGAAAAATGGTTTTAGGTATTCAAGGCTAGCTAATACAGGAGATTCTACAAAGCCCCTTTTGATTCTGGAGAATGACTCTCAACCTTCTTCAGTCCATTTTACCTCTCTATCCTTCTTCAACATCCCTGTAATTTCTTTAATTATCTCAACATAATTGGGTATGAACCTCCACAAAAAGTTGATTTTACCCAAGAAAGTATGGATTTATTTATTATTTCTTGATAGTGGGATGTTGTTGATGGCTTCCACCCTCTTGGGATCTATATTCACCCCCTCTTTTGCCACAATGTTTCCTAGCATCTTTCCCTCACTTAGAGCAAATTGAGACTTCTTAGGGTTTAAAGACATGCCATATTTTCTACATTTCTCAAAAGTGAGTTGTAGATGTTCAATATGCTCCTCATCTATGTTTTTAAAAATAGTGATGTCATCTAGGTAAATTACCACGAACTTATTTTGTTCTCCCGCAAATGCTATATCCATTTCTCTCTTAAAAGTGGCTTCTGCATTAATGAGGTCAAAGGGCGTTCTCGCATACATAAATGTTCCCCAAGGCATGATAAAAGTAGTTTTCTTGTTATCCTCATGATGCATATCTACTTTATTGTACCCAAAAAAACATCCATAATAGACATACAACTAGATCCCACCACCTTTTGCAGAATGTAATCCATTTTAAGAAGAGGGTAATTATCCTTTAGTGAGGCCTTGTTCAGATTCCTAAAGTCAATACACAACATTATTTCCTCGTTCTTCTTCCTAAAAAAACCTAGATTTTCCACCCAATCTGAATACCTCAGAGGTACAATAATTTTAGCTTGGAGAAACCTCCTCACCTCTTTCTCAATTGATGGAAGTAACAAGGGGTTAATCTCCCTAAGCTTTTGTTTGTATGGTTTCTCCCCATCCTTCAAAGAAATTTTATGTTTGATTATATTAGTATCGAATTTTTTTAAATCATGATAAGACCAAGAAAACACATCCATATACCGCTTAAAATTTCTAGGTACCTTTTTTTGTATTCTTTGGGAACTCCTTTGGCGAACTTAATTATCTGGGGATCCTGATCTGAATCGGTATTGTAGTCTTCCACATGTTCTTCAAATTCTTGCTCAGTTAGCTTGGAAGCCATATCATTTGAGTTGAGCAATCGTTCCAAAGGAACCAAACCTTTGGGGATAGTATTACCTTTCAATTGTAAAATCTTGTTCCCTGCAATGGTTTCTTCCCATTTGGCCTATTTCTCATCTATCACTTTCTCTTCCTTTTGATCAATCTTTGTGTTTAAGAGTTCTCCAACGACCTCTACAAAGTGTTTGATTTATTCCTCATCTTCAAACACCTACCAATACTTAAGGTTGTTTAGTATTTAAGGCATGTATTTGAATTCAATTTTGTATCTGAGCAAGGGGTTTTGAGGAGGCTTAAAGTTACTAACAGCCACGGCTAAGGAATTAGCCTTCCAATTTCCATCTCTAGGCAAAAACGGGATGTTAAAAGCTAAGAAAAACTTCTCAATTAGATCTCATACCTCATTTCGGCAGGCCTTCAGTCTTAGATGTTTGGTTTGGCATTGACTTCATATTTATTTCACCACAAGCTCTAAATCCCCAAAAACTACCAAGCACCCAATGTTGCGATTTCTAGCAGCTTGTAGACCTAGCAGCAAAGCTTCATATTTAGCAACATTATTGGTGGCTTCAAACTCCAACTTGAAAGAGAGAGGGATCAAGTTGCCTTCTTAGGATACCAACAACACACTTGCCCCTTTTCCTTCCCTGGAATAAGCACCATCAAGTATAGCTTCCATACTTTGTCACACTCCAATGATTGTTGGTCTAGTCGGAAAGAACATTCCACCTATGTCTCACCCATGATTTGATCATCTTCGTTTAACAAAAAATAAGAGTAATCTTTCTCTTCACCATACATGGGGAATTATTCGGATATTCGATCCTTTTAACTGTCCTCACAAATCTCGCTTCTCTATATAACCAACGCTCTTCTCCACCAAAAACAAGAATGGTAGCATATGTTAAATATATTTTAATAGATCCTCCAATTTTCGATCCCCATGATCTAGACAAGAGCATACCAAACCTCACAGGGATATCAACCACTACAATATCGATTACAACACTCTTCACAGGGATCTGAGCCAAATTGACCACCAGGTCTTTAATCAACCCTAGACATTTTACTCTCTTGACATAAAAAGAATACAAATATATGGTCTAGTTATTTGCAGCCCTAATTGCTCCATAACAAACAATGGCATCAGAGTGTGAGAAGCTCCTAAGTCAAGCATGCAGTTATTTAAGAGAAGTTAATGAATGACTAAAGTGACATAGAAAGGGGGAGTAGAAGGGTCTTGTTCCTCAACATGAGGTCCAAATACAACCATGGGTCATTCTCCTTGGAGGTTCAGGATGTCTTACAGAGAAGCTTTGGTGGATGGATACATAAAATGAGACACCTGGGATTTGTAGTTTGATTGTTTCAAAAACTCAGTTAAAGGAACAAATATTTTGACCTTCTCCAACTCATTTTGAATATTAAAAACATAAGAGCTCATATCAGCTATGACAACATCAACATGCTCTCCTTCTCTATCACAGACTAGTCTAGGTGGTAAAAGTGACTGGTATGTTTTAGAGACCTCGGACTTGTGGACAATGGCAATTGGAGGCTCTTTATTTTTGGGTGAGGCTTGGTCTAGAGGCTTCTTTCCTTTCTCTGCTAGTTTCGGAGGATTTAGGGGAGATGATTCCTCATTCTGGTCCTACATTCTAGATCTTTTCCTGGAAAATCTAAGATCATATTTCCTATGCAGTTGCGCTTGCATGAAATCATCAAACTGACTACAATAGTTGTCAATCTCACCATCATCTAGTGGTGCATCCAAATCATCCCCTTCTACTTCATTGGTCTTTATTTCATTTTCTTCCTCTAAGAGAGAATAAAATTTATTTTCTTAGACTTCTATTGTTTCTGCGGCATTTTCCTCTGGATCATCTTCTAAATACAATGGAGGCTGAATGTGATCTTGTTGCTCCCTTCTCTCCCTTTGCAAATGTTGCAAAGGAGGTATCCTATACCGAGGATTGAAACTTCAGTTAGGATATGGTTGGCTTTTCCAAGGAGGATTTTTGTTTTCTAACTCGAGTTTCATGAGCTTGTTAGGTTTCTTATTAGCTTGTGGATTTCCTCAAGTTTTTTCTCTTGAGTTTCCTTTCCCTAGTTTGAGGAGCTAGCTTCCTATTTTTCCCTTCTCCTATATCCATGATCGATTCTCCCTCTCCACTTCTCAGTAGAGGGGAAATTCACCTCAACTTCTAAAGAATCTATTTGAATATGGTTTAAGGAGCGAGACTTCCTTTCTTAAAGAGTGAAACCAAATCCTGGTTCAAAGGCCCCAGCAAAAACAACTTTAGCAGCAACTTGTGGAGGTTTGATTTCAATAAGGAGACTATTGTACAATTTGTTAAACCTTTTTATGAATTCTAACACATCTTATTATGTTTTTTCTTCATAGCATTGAATTCAGTGAGGATATACCCATGGTCCCTTTTCTCTGGCAATTTTTTCATGAAATAATTCCCCATCTCCTCCTAGGTAGTGATTGAAGCATTTGGTAGGGCTTTAAACCATTTCATGGCTTCCCCATCAAGAGATTGGAAAAAAAAGTCTTAACACCAAATATAGGTCTTTTACATTGAGGTTTTCTGCAAATACAAAGAAATTTTCTACATGTGTTTGTGCTAAAATGTCATCTTCCCCTGTGAATCTTGGCAAGATCTTGATATAGTCTTGTGGTGTACCATTCGAGGGTTGTGGAAATTCCATTGGGGCATATTTGTTTAGGAGAAAACCTAGGACAACTATATTGAGCAAAGGAGGTGGTAGGAGATTAATTATAGGTCTTTGTTGAGGGGGTATTTGAGTAATATCTGGCTGGATCTGTGTTGGGAAACTATTCACACTTTGTGTGGTATTGTTTATAAGGATGTCTTTAACTTCTTCAGCTTCATGGAGGTATAAAATGATAAAGGGGGTGAACTAATAGATGTTTCTTCATATTTTACTCTAGAATGAAATGAGTCAAACATTACACATTTTTCTTTAGGATGTTCCAAGGCTTTGGTGGCAAACTCAAGGTAATTTATGATAGCTTTTGGACAACTGGTTGATGATATTTTTAGGAAGGACCTTGTGGAATCTGGAGTAACAAGGGTCCACTCTTTCCAAATCCTATGGGATATGATTTTTCAGGGTTGGATACAGGAGGAGTTTTCTGTTGGTTTGTATCAAAGCGAGTATGAGGTCTCTTGAAAGCTATGGTACTCAAACTACGATTCAGATATTGGAGTTATTAAGGTGAGAAATATTCAACCCACCCTTCCCTTGCTCACCTAACATGGGGAATGTAAAAAAAATTGTACCGAGGGAAAAATATTTTGATTTTTTCCCCAACAACCACGCCAGAAGATGTTGTAGCTCCTAGAGACAACCCCCGAGTTGAGGGAAGCTTCAGTGCCTGTGACATATTAGTCTCTCTTGAGAGATAACTCAATCCAACTCAAAATATCAATTAAAGTGGTTTAGGTGGTTGGTTCAATTTCCTTTCACAAAGACTATATGAATATACACATGCACTATATATCATTCCAAAGAACAAAATCTTTAGGACTGGTGGCCAACACATAAAGAATGCAACTTAAACTTTTTTGTTGTAGTGAAGATGGGAAGAGGGAAGGTGAGGAGGGAATTCATTGCAGAGGAATGGATAAACACATAATCCTAAGCAACAAATCCTAATAGAATTATGAAATAATAAGAAGAATAAGGGATGGATTTCATAGGTATTGTTTTCTACCATATAACATAAGTAAATCCATGATTTGTGAGTGAATCCAACAACCTCTATTTACACAATTTCAGACGAAGAAAAACACATATGAAATGACATACAAAGGAGAACACATACTACATACACTAAATTCTTGGAATCACCCATAATTATTCATTAATCTTCCAGAATGAATTACAAACCACTGGCCCAAACAAGCAAAAATGTGCATAAACAAAGAAAACTCATGGAACAAGAAATTTGGACAAAAATTAGAACCTCCTTCTATGTAAACAGAACTAAGAACCTCTGTAGAGATAGAATCTGGACCCTTGGAATACAGGATTTGGGAACCTTTAAAATGAGTTTCTTCTGCCTATTTATAAGGAGAGGCGAAGCTTGAAAAAATCATTACAAAATATATCAGTGATGCTCCAGTTGTATGATCAAGTAGTTGTCTTGCGATGCAGAAGTTCGGTTGCCCAAATGATTACAATAAATTTGATTCCTTCTTTAAAATGTAGAAATTACAAAATAACTAAAATGGGAAAAATAAATGATGGCAACAACAAAATATATCCATGCCATTTCCAGTGATTTCTTTTGATCAGTCCACATCTCTGCCACAGTTTTCCTCTGTAGTTACCAGGTAATATGCTTGTTGTTGTCGTTGTCTCCCTTAAGAGCTTTAATTCCCCACTTTCTAGTTCTGGAAGCAACCACCTGTAGTGGAATTATCACTGCTCAGTAACATAGTTGTCGACCCATCCATCTTCATACACTCTAGGCCATACTTATCAGAGCCTGATACATCTCGTAACTCTTATAAAAGATCGTTACAAAAACACAGAGTTCCAATCGCCTTTAGCTCCTCTTTCTTAAGCCCCTCAACTATGGGATCATTGCCTGTGACCAAAAGGCTTGATGCATAGGCACTGTGATATCTAAGCCTTCTATCCCTATAACTTCATTTGAAATAGCATTCCGAAATCAGAATTTTTTATGCCTTCAAGCTCATTTTCCATTGGCCCTCTTCCTATTTATCTGGGACTAGGTGTCATGACCTCAGGCTCAGAGATTTGGTTATAAGTCTTTCCTTGGCTCTGGGATCTGTGGATCTCTCACAACCATGTGAAATCCTGTATCAGAATCCCTCTTCATCAGAAGTTTTCAAAAATAAATTAACGTTGGAGTTACAAAAACCTTTACTTCCTATGGGATCATAACTCTCGGTGCTCAGCCACTAACTTCGTTCCCTTAGTTCTCTTAAGTTTTTGTGACCAACTTCTAGCATATATCGAAGCCCTCTTCATAGAAACCTTTTCTGAAAGAGTTTCGATACCTTTAACCTCTGATATTTCTTCTTAGCACTTAGGTGCTTTGGCCAGCCCCACGCCTGGTCCCCTCAGTTTTCCATGACCAGGTGCTAGTAAATATTTAAGTCCCTCTCATCAGAAGTTTTCAAATTGAGTAATATTAGAGTTACGATGACTCCCACTTCCGATGAGCTCATCGTAGCACTTAGGTGCTTCGGTCATCCCTACACCCTTGGTCCCTCCTATTATGTGGAATTTTTCATCTACGGGTAAACACAATTTCCCTAGGTGGGTAGCTACACCTAGAAAAATAGATTTAAAGAGCTTAACCTTTTTCTATAGAAGATAAATAAGACAAGGTACCTACTTGCTATCTCTCGCTTTCCCTTTGTCTCCTTTGTTTCGCTCTCTTCACTCCTTCTTGAACTTAATCCGCTCGACATGTACCTGCAATCATAAACAGAGAACAAAAACCAATCAAAGCAAGAGATCTATCTACTATAAGAAAATGGAATCGAAAGCATTTACACATATAATCATCATACATAAAGACAAGAATATGAGAAAATGTGTAAACAACTTTATTAAATAGAAGGAAGAATTACAACCATGAAGTCTGATCCATTTCCACTCTTCCATCTTAGGTTCCAACCAACATCACATCAAAATCACAACACTTCGGAAGCACAACAATACTTTCTTGCAATCTCAAACCTCACACTAACAGTATCTCCTTACAAATTCTCAAAGTCCAGCACCTAATCAGTTAGATGAGTGCTCAATTTATAGGAAAATGATGGTGGTTTGGTCATAAATGAGGGTAAGGAATGGCCTTCCAAACTTAGAGATAGTTTCCATGGAGGAATGGATGAGAGGATAGGAGGTTACTTAACTCATTCCCTATCCAATTTCGAGATCATAGCAGATGATAGGTGTGGGAATCTTCTAGATGGCTCTAGAAGATAAGAATATTCCCATAACCCTATGATGATTTCGCTCAATCTCGCCCAGCACAGGTCAAAGTGGGCCTAAGTGCTCTAGAAATCACCTTAACATGGGCATACCTGCACTGAAGCACATTTACCCCTGACCAAGGCTGCACTAGTCCCTCAAGGAGGCATTTATGGAGGGCTTCAGACCAATAAACTCTCAGGGAAAGAAGCATTCAATGTGATGACTTGTGTAGGGCATGTAGCAACTAAATTAGGGTTTGATGAGCCCTAAAAGTTCTAATATGAATGATGGGAGTGATGTGCCCAAATGGATCTGTAACAGCTGCCCCCTAAAGCATGAAGTCAAAAATGTTAATGTCGAGTGATATGCTTTATGATGTGATGAGGAGATTCTGAAGTGGATGGTGACCTGCATCGATTACAATACATAATGTCATGATATTTTTATTTTTTCTCATGAATTGTTGAGGGAAGGCATACCCATGCTCATCATATAAACGTTCATTACAAGTACATAGATAGTCATCTATAGATATAGACCCATGATAGGATGATCATCAATGTAAAGCCATTGTACGAATGATTTGGTAATTTTCCTGAAATCAAAGCCCGGATGGATGAAACTAGATCTGGGGTCTTCTATCTAGTTCAATCGTTTTCTCAAGTACAAGTCTAACCATGTGAATATGTGATCTAAAGTCAAACATGGGAAGACATCGTCTGATTACCAGCCAATGATGTAAGCCGTTAATAGACGCAAGAGAAATCACCAATAATGGTAATGATCCTCAAGGTACTACAATACATTATGCATGGTGTGAATGGATTTTCTGATGTTGAACACCATACAAAGTCTTTCAGTCAAATGCCAGTGATGTCAACCTATCATCGGAAGCAAGAAAATTGCATTTGATGTATGCAAGCCTCAAGGTACTGAAAGGGTGTTTCTAAGTCAACTTCTATGTGCATGCCCCCCAAGCTTCATTGCATTCACCTAAGTAAACTCCTCATGGCTATCAAGTGGATGGAATGAAGGTTCATTTACGAGATCAAGTGAAAGACTCAACTGGGAATTTACAAGATCTAACTTGATTTGGAACTTTGCTTTAGGGGACCTTGTTTCATTTTTTAACGAGCTTGACACAAGACAAGGAACTATGCTCATATTCCTTGTTTCATTTTCTAACGAGCTTGACACAAGACAATGAACTATGCTCATATTCCTTGTTTCATTTTTTAACTAGATTGACACAAGACAAGGAACTATGCTCATATTCTTTGTTTCATTTTTTAACGAGCTTGACACAAGACAAGGAACTATGCTCATGTTCCTTTCTTTCATTTTTTAACGCGGTTGACACAAGACAAGGAATTATCCTCATACCATTTGTTTCATTTTTTAACGAGGTTGACACAAGACAAGGAACTATCCTCATACCCTTTGTTTCATTTTTTAATGAGGTTGACACAAGACAAGGAACTATCCTCATACCCTTTGTTTCATTTTTTAACGAGGTTGACACAAGACAAGGAACTCTCCTCATATTCCTTTATCAAGACCCATAAGAGATCATGACTTCCAAGAGGTTCTCATCAGATGGGATAACAATGCTTTAAAAGGGATCTATAGCAAGGAATCCATTAGAGAGATCTGGTTCCAATGCCCCCAGTACATAATGCACAACATCATGAAATTGATTGTCCGTTGATGTAAGCATGGAACAGGTTTCCACATAATTGACTCATGGCAGGGAAGATACCGTTGCGAAAAAAGGACCATTTAGGGAAGATTGTTGACTGGAAGCCATATTTGGACTGGGAAATGAAAGCTGGTCAACAGTGACAATTCTACCTTCATGCGGGAAACACATCACTCGAAAGAGTGTTGAAACAATAGCTCCCATGTCATAAACATAATCACGCCCAAGAAGTAAATTGTAATCTAAAGGCCTAGGACTACCATCACATTGAGATAAACAATTTTTCCTCCCAGAGTAATAGGAAACTGAGGAAGGATCCCTAATGGTTGACTGGTTCCTTTGTTAAAAACCAAAGATTCTAGGTTTGATCCCCAATGGAGTCACCAATTTGTTATGTGGAATTTTGCATCTAAAGGTAAACAGAATTTCCATAGGTGGGTAGCTACACCTAGAACAACAGATTTAAAGCGCTTAACATTTTTCTATAGAAGATAAATAATACAAGGGTCCTACTTGTTATCTTTCGCTTTCCCTTTTTCTCCTTTGTTTAGCTCCCGTCGCTCCTTCTTGAACTTAATCCACTCGACAAGTACCTGCAATCATAAACAAAGGACAAAAACCAATCAAAGCAAGAGATCTATCTACTATAAGCAAATGGAATCGAAAGAATTTACACATATAATCATCATACATAAAGACAAGAATATGGGAAAAGGTGTAAACATCTTTATTAAATAGAAGGAATAACTACAACCATGAATTTCAATCCATTGCCACTCTTCCAGCTTGGGTTCCAACCAACATCACATCAAAATAACAACACTTCGGTAGAATAAAAATACTTGCTTACAATCTCAAACCTCACACCAATAGTATCTCCTTAAAAATTTTCAAAGTCCAACACCTAATCACTTAGATGAGTGCTCAATTTATAGGAAAATGATGGTGGTTTGGTCATAAATGAGGGTATTGAATGGCCTTCCAAACTTAGAGTTAGTTTCCATGGAGGAATGGATGAGAGGATAGGAGGTTACTTAACTCATTCCCTATCTAATTTCGAGCTCATAGGAGATGATATGTGTGGGAATCTTCTAGATGGCTCCAGAAGATAAGAATATTCCCAGAACCCTATGATGATTTCACTCAATCTCACCCAGCAGGTCAAGTGGGCCTAATTGCTCTGGAAAGCACCCTAACATGGGCCTACCTACACTGAAGTGCACTTACCCCTAACCAAGGATGCACTGGTCCGTCAAAGAGGCATTTCTGGACGGATTCAAGCGAAGAAAGTTGCCCTGATGATGGATCCCAGTTGGGATTCGAAACGTTGGCAGAAAAATCTTATTACTGTGGAATCTTCGATGTCTGAATCAAGAAGAAACTCTCAGCGAAGGAGGCATTCAAAGTGATGACTTGTCTAGGGCATGTAGCAAATGAATTAGGGTTTGATGGCCCCTAAAAGTACTAATTTGAATGATGGTATTGATGTGCCCAAATGGATTTGTAACACCTCTAGTCTTCCATGCTTGGGTGCTAGCATATATCGAATCCCTCTTCATCAAAAAATTTTTTGAAAGAGTTTTGATACCTTGAACCTCCAATATTTCTTCTTAGCCCTTAGGTCCTCTAGCCAGCTCGACACCCTTGGTCCCTTTGGTTTTCCATGACCGAGTGCTAGTAAATATCGAAGCCTCTCTCATTGCAAGATTTTTCAATGCACATTAAAATGGAGTTACGATAGCCTCTTCCTCTGAAATGCAGACCTCTAAAGTGACATCATGTTGACGTCCTCATGTCCATGTGGTGCCTCTTAGGTGGTGACACGTGTGTAAGAACCCTCAACTACTAACTAGGTCTATAACTCAAGTTACCCAATTTTTTTTTTTAATTAAATTTGTATATATATTCATAGGTACACCATATATATATATAAATATATATATATATATATATATATATATATATATATATATATATATATATATATATATATATAATATATTATATATATAAGTTTTTTTTTTTACAATAAAACCCATCTATATTTCATAAAAACATTGAAAATGGATCCATATTATTTCTATATGTTAACAATACTTTACATAGAATTTGTATCATGTTGTTGAACTTTCATAGTAAATGGAAACAAAACACATTAATCATCACATAAATTATAAGTCTTCCAAAAATGAAAAAGAAATCATCCTATCCTAAACATTCATTCCATGTAACATAAAGTTCAGATATTAACATTGGATCCATTCATTTGCAAAATATTTCTTTGTGACAATACCTTATATTTTAAACATAAATTTTTGTCATTTTAGAAATATTTGATAGTATTATGAAATCATTAAATGATCACAGCATGAGGATTCGTTTCCATTTCATATTCTCTATAACTTATTTAATAATGTCAGAAATTATTACTCATGATGGAAATCAATCTTCCTTTTCTTTTGGCTCGTATATTGTTGACCCCACTAGAATACTTTCTTTCTAAATCTTCGATACTATAATTAAAATAATCTTGCTAATTTCAAATCCATTTATCTTACTTCCAAATTAGTTATCTTAATTATCCCAAACAACTAAAATTAATCTCTTTATGTACTCTGAGAATCTTTCATCAATCCCATAGATTTACAAGTAAAATATTCCAAGGGAATTTATACATAATCTAAAACAAAAAATCCAACATAATTCTTATTTCAGTTTTTAAAAATATACAATACAATTTCCAATACTTAATAAATTACATAACATTTCAATTACATAATATAATATTTATATTACTTTAAAAGCATGAAAAATAAGGTGATGCAATTGAATCTCAAACTTAGTAAAATAAATTGAATTTAATATTCAAATAACATCATTGTCAAGGAAGGATGACACGGTATGTTTTCCATAAGTGATTGGCCATAATTACCAAAATCTGTACTATTTGAACTAAAGATTCGTATTGTTTCCATTGCATATTGCATGAAAAAAAATCAAAGTATGTCTTTCCAACCTACAGAAAGACTCAAAATATGCCATTGAATCTCAAACTTACTAAAATAAATTCAATTTAATATGCAAATAACATCCTTGTCAAGGAAGGATACTAGAGTATGGTGTCCATAAGTAATTGGCCATAATTACCAAAATCAATACTATTTGAACTAAAGATTCTTATTGTTGCCATCGGATATTGCATGAAACAAAATCAAAGTATGTCTTTCCAACCTACAGAAAGACTCAAAATATTATTTTTTAACGACAGTCCAAACAAAAAAATAGAGTGTTCTTTCACACTATCCAAACAAAACTACTATAAAACAGAGTGTTTTTTCACAGTGTCCAAACAAAATTACTTACAATGGAAGCTAACGTACTGAGCTTTGGTGTTATGTAGAGTGTAACATTAAAATGATAATAAATGATTTAAACTCATTTGAAAATCAACTATTCGTGAAATGACCAAAGATCCCAGTGTATAAAACATTTAATAGTATATTCCTTCAAAAATTATTCTAGACTAATATTTTTTACAAAAATAAAAACTTTAAACCACATAATGCAAATGGATAAGTCATAAAATCTCATTTGCCAAGAATTCATATAGAATATTACCATTGTTATAAAAGATTACCAAAGTTATCCTCTTTCAGAAACTAACTATTCTAGACCAATACTTTTGGCAATAATGAAAACTTCAAACTACATATTGCAAAGGGATGAATCATAAACTCATATTTTCCAAAAATGTATTTATAGTAAAAGTCACAGAGGATAACCACACTAATTTATCTTGTAATATTTTATAGTAAAAGTTACAAAATATTACCACACTAATTTATCTCACTCATTAACCAAAATAAATGTAACACACCAATATATACATCCATCAAGATAAAAATATTATCCACCTTTGCATTTAATGATACGATGCTCTAGATTAGCACACTGACATTAGTAAACAAAAAAAATTAAGCAAATATATATGTTTTTCTTTTCCGCAAAATGAATAAGTATTACATTTCACATAATCTCTTTAATGCAAAAAGAAGAAATGTTATATTTCAAGAGAAATTTATTTCCTGCAAAAAGAATAAATGTAATCTCTTCCAATTAAAGTTTACATGACATGGTTTTTTTTTGGCTCAGGGGAATTACAAGCCTAAATTTTAATCCTCTTTTTTTCTCTCCAAAAGAAATTAACAAAATTTTAACTCTTCTTCAATATAGGCTTTCATAAATAGAAATGTATTAATAGAATAGTCACTCTTCTTCAACATATGCTTTTATAAACATAAATGTATAATAAAGCAGAAATCCGCAAATTGAAAATAAGAACAATAAACATATCATGGATAAAAAGATATGGAGACTACAATTAACACTACAATGTTGTTGGCTCACAACCGATTTAAATGAATAATTACTAATGGGAGCCACTATTCACCCATCAGTTAAAACAAAAACATATTCTTGCAATTCTGTAATTTCAACATATGTATAACTAAAAGAAATAAATGGTAAATCATTGGTTCGGATTAGAAATTTGATAACAACTAGAACTATTTTAAAAGTAAACTAGATGCATCTTCATCTAGGAAAGGTTAATTAAAGAAAAATATAACAAATTGGAAAATTTTACCTGATACATACTTAGTCATTCTATTTTGTTCATCAGCTCTGCTCACCAACTCCAAGAGACCAGTCACATTTACCACCCAACCATATCCAAAGATACCAAGTCATTCTACTTTGTTTAGCAACTCTGCTCACCAACTCCAAGAGACCAATTAGATTTACCACCCAACCATATCCAAAGGAAACTATTTTCCTTGGAACCCCCGAGCTCTATGAGCTCACAAACAATACCAATTTCAACAATAGTGAGAAATTTCGGGCAAACTAAGGGAGATATCATCTCCTCTCACACCACTTAGTATCAATCAACTAAGATAAATTACTACGATTTTAATGTAGGAATTGGGTAGTCATTTTATCAACATTTCCCTATTCTTTCTAGTCTCCCCTCAATCGGGAAAAATCCTTCAATATTTATAACCATGGAGTGGAGTGACACCTCACCCCCTTCATGCAAAAATTAACTAATTTTTTATTTATTAAAAATTGTATTATTCACCACCCCCTAAGGTGGCACCTCTCCAAATTTTCCCCTTTTATCTTATTTTATGTAGGTACCTAAATTATGTAATATTCACCGGCCATGTGTCTACTTAAGCATTTATCGTATTATTTATTTTTAAAAAGTATATAACTAATATTTTGCATTAAAATAATATTTATTTTGAATAATCCTTTAAAGTGGGTAAATTGGATCTAATTAAACTTAAAGTTTAACTTAGATTAATTCACTTGGTTGATAAAAGGTTTTTTTTTAGTTAGAGAATAGGGATTCCACACCCCTATTGTGCATCTCCCTTGACTTGTTAGGACTTCACACCCATTCCCTGTACTTAGGACTCAATGTCCTAGTAGAATCAATATTCCACACTTTGTTCTATTCCAAAGATCCAAGACTCCATGCCTTGATCTTTCAAAAGTTATGACTTCACACCCTAATCTTTCCCATAGATTCTCATCTATTCGCTTTGAAGCTACGTGTTTTTCCTCAAGGTACTCCTTGTGATCTCATAGGCATTTGATGATCTATTGGCAAGGCCTTGTTTCCCCAGACCTACACATCATAACCTCATTGATTAAAAGCATCAACAAAATTCATAATGAATTAAATTCAATCACATTTTACCCAAATGTATATATGACCTCCATAGTCATCTGAGCATCCTTCTCGCAATAACTAAGTTCCCTGTCAAATCCTGTTAAATACAAGGTCAATCATGTATAATCTTATAAATCATAAATCATCAACAAGATTATGGTCCATTAACTAGTCCACATCGAAGCTTCCATTCATATGTCATAAGCTAATATAAAACAAAAGGAGATGTAAATCAACGTATATATGTTACACATAATCAATCACATAGCCACACATAAGAGGAAATATAACTATGTATATAATATATATAACAATATTCCCAAATCAAGTGATCGATCCAAGTCCATAACATATAAGTCTGTCATATATAATCCGTCAAAAAATCACCCTCAATAAGGATCGCAAAACTGTACTAGGAAAAATGGGATGTTATATACTCCCCCCTCTTGGAGAAAACTTGGCGTAGAGTTTGATAAAACAGAAAGAGAAACTTAAGATGCATAGAAGATGCATCCTCCCACGTGGTAGAACTAGGATTATTCAAGTCCTACTGGACCTTTACTTGGTCCACCATGTGAAGTCTAAGTTGTTGAGTTCGATGGTCCAAAATGAAAATTGACTCTGCCTTAAAAACCCCCTTGTCTGTTACCTGTAATTGATGCCAATCTAAAATGTGAGAAGGATCATGAACATACACAATACTAAAATAAGAAATACGTCATGTATATGATGAAAAACTAGTGGCATAGCAAGACGATATGCTACAGGTTCAATCCTTTCAATTATTTCGAAAGGCCCAAAAAATCAAGGAGAGAGCTTGGATCCTTTCCCAAATTTAATAGATAATTTTTTAGGTTTTACTCGAAGGAAAATAAATTCTCCTTCTTTAAAACTATGATCTAGTCTATGCATATCAACATAGCTCTTTTGTCTATCTTGTGCCTCCTTTAATGTTTGCCTTATATGACGCACTTATTCTTCCATTTCTTGAAACATTTCAGGACCTACCAAGCTCCTATCCTCCAACCTATCCCAACTTAAAGGTGTTTTGTATGGTCTTCCATATAATAGCTCATAAGGTGCCATACCAAGGGAGAGATGATAACCGTTGTTGTACGCAAATTACACTAAAGAAAGATAATATTCCCACTTAGATTTTTGATCCATTACATACATTCTATGCATGTCCTCCAATACTTGATTTACTCTTTTAGTTTAATCATTAGTTTATGGATGATAAGTCATGCTAAAGTTTAATTGATTTTGGAGGGCTCCCTGAAAGCTAGTCCAAAATCTTCCTGTGAAAATAGAAGCCCTGTCTGATATGATTTTCTTAGGAAAACCATGAAGTCTAACGATCTCGTTGATAAATACTTGTGCTATTTCAGATGCTTTATAAGTATCTCTAACATGTACAAAATGGTCACCCTTGGTAATCTTGTATACCACCACCAAAATGGAGTTATGTCTTTGGCTTGTCTCAAGTAATTCAACAATAAAATCCATAGATATTTCTTCCCATTTGAACTTATGAATGTTATGCGGTTGCAATAAACCTACTGGATGACCATGTTTTGCCTTAACTAGTTGGCATTCCAAACACTTTTCCACATAATTTCTACATCCTTCTTCATGCCAACCCAAAATAAATTTTTCTTTAAATTTGCATTCATCTTTTGGAATTCTGGGTGATCCATATACACTACACGGTGAGATTCTTTCAAAATGATTTCATGAATCCCATCTCTATCTGGAACCACAATCTTCTTCATAAATATTGTTGGGTCTTGAAAATATCATTCATTTCCATTACACTTTCACTATTATGTCCATTATATCACCTCCATTTCACTACTACGTCACCACATTCATCCCAGTTTCATTATCATTGGGCCATATTTATGTTTTTCTAATCTTTATTAATTCTAAGCCTTTTAAGTGAATTTGTGGTTAAATATTAGAAAATAATGTGCATATGCTTATACCTAACAAGTGGGTTGATATTGTTGACATGTGTAGGTCAAAAGGAGGCTTCTAGAAGACCTTTATGTGGCACTCTAAGTCCAAATTCGAATTTGAGTGGAAAGAATCATGGGATCATGAGGATATGTGTCACATCTCCTAATTGTATTGTAACTCTAAGAAGACATGTGTCTTATCAGTTCCTATTTTGATTAGGACTCTAGAGGTAGAGGGAGAGATTCATGGACTCTCATTAATGAGATGGCTTCTCATCTTTTTGTATAAATAGGAGATCTCTCTCCTTCATTTGTTAGCTTAGCTTATTAGAGTTAGTTGTTTAGCTTGTAGTTTTTCGTTTTTCCTTGATGGTTTTTGAAAGCTTTGGAGAGCTTTGTTGTACTTTGTAATTTTGAAGAATTTGAATAAAGCTTTGATGTTCTCAACATGGAAGGAGATGTGAAGTAGATGTTATGGAACACATTAGAATGTAAGGTAGAGTAGATTTTATTTTGTAATTATGCTTTGATTTCATTCATGTATGTCAATTTATTGCTTTCAAGTTTGATAGTTTAGATTTTCCATTCATGCAATTTTAATTCATGCAAGTGTGTTCAACCGGTTGATTGTAGATTAGTTTTTCTTTACATGTTTTTGCATCAAATAGTGACATGCGATTTGCCTCTTTGTTGACTTTGTGTTTTTTTAGCTTTTCAATTTCAGTTATGCTTTCATTTCAGTCTTATTCATTGGCTTTGTTAGTTAGTTTAGATATCAAATTCTTCATGTCATTGATGTTATCTCCAGAGCCATAGCTTAACCCTAAATAGACTACTTGGTGAGCTATCGGATTATGAATGAAGTGATTTGATTTTACTTTCATTATTCTGCAATTATATATCAAGTTATTTTGTTATTGACGTTATCTCCAGAGCCATAACTTAACCCTGAAAAGACTACTTGGCGAGCTATCGAATTATAAGTGAAGTGACTTGATTTTATTTTCATTTGCAAGTAGGTAATTTAAATATCAATTCCTCATGTTATTGATGTTATCTCCAGAGCCATAGCTTAACTCAGAAAAGACTACTTGGCGAGCTATCGGACTATAAGTGAAGTGAATTGATTTTACCTTTATTAGTTTGCAGTTTTTGATTTGTTTGAGTGCAATAGCTTAACTTTTATTTCTGTATTTAGATGAGCAGCAGAGAGAATGATTTCATGATTAGTATTTCATCTTTTGTTTGATTTAAGTAGCTGCATATTTTCACTTTTGTTCAAGTACTGATTTGATCAATAGCATGTTTTGAGATCTTTTGAAGTGCTAAGTTTTGGAAGTTACCATAAGGGACATAAACCTTGTCTTGAAATCTCTATCCATACTTGACCTTTAGAATTATTCTTAAGACCTTAAAATAGGATTTCCATTTGCATTAGAAACTTTAGGAGATCAATAAGAACAAAACCCCAAAACAAGATAAAAACTATAAAACAACGAAGTAAGAAAAAAGGTTAACTAAGCATATATGGTGCACCACACTTCATCAATTTACGATACCCGGATTGATAATTTATGTAGAGAAATTTAAGACGTTAAATTGACTAGACATTTTGGTGCCATTGCCGGGGAAGTGTAATTAGGAGACCTTATTTCTTACATCTAAAAAAAAAAATTAATAATTCTTGAGTATGCTCTCCTCCTGCACTTTGTTTTATCTGGAGGATCAGAAAAAGAATTGTTATCTAAAAAAGAAAAAAAGAAAAGGAGACAAAATAAACTTCATCATTTCAATTGATTCGAAAAAAAAAAGAAAAATAAAAAATAAAAATAAAAACTAATAAAAATCCAACTGCTTTGATAGGTTCAGCTATCTAAGATTGACTAGTTATGGTTTGTAGTGTTCCTAAAAACACTGTGTCCTGTTTTAATAAGATTCTGCAAATTCGTTGTGGAAAGCAGCTTGATTCCGCAGCTAACAGAGAATTTCGCAACTAATTTCAAGGTTTAGCAGGTTACAGGCATCCAATGAAGAAACCGACCACATGGGCATCTCCGGAATCATCCTGACATGGATCCTATCCTAGTCACCCAACGCAGATTGATAAAAAATCAGCTTAAGACCTCAATCAAAGTCTTGTTTTTAGCATATTTTACTTGAAGTCTTTGCTGCCTGAAATTGAAAATCATTAATCATTCTTATAAAATTTCACAATTTCAGAGAAAAAAAAAAAAAAACAATCTATGGCTATCTCTAATCCTAGCTTTCAGTATGGCCTCAGCAGAAAATCTACATTCCTATTTGAGTTTTGGCCTTGAAATAAACCTGCAATATGAACGTAAAACAGGTTAAAAAAAAGTTGTTCTAGTTGTTTTGACCGGTACCTGCTCAGAACTCTTGTGGTCCAAAAGACAATAGGCCTAGGAAACTTGTTCGTGATAATGCTAAGGCACCAAGATGTGTGCCATTTGTTGATCAGATTCCCCAAGTTCCATTATATCGACCTGACACAGTATTTCCTTAGCATGCACCATTGCTTGATGATTATGATTTGCAAGCATCAGATCCGTATGCTTCTATGTATCAGAGGCAGGCCTTACTGTGAGGAATGGGTTGTGATTATCGTGGGTTAGATCCAGGGCTTGAATATTTACACCATCGGAGAATAAGAGAACATGTTTTAAGAGCAGAATTATCTCAATGAGATTAACAGGCCTTATGTGCCAAGAGAGGTTGACTACGTTGATGTTTCCCTTTGTAGAGCTTACTTCACACCTCCTGGACGTTCATATACTTCACTCTTAGAGTCATATTCAGTGCTAGGGTCATCTTCATTGTATTGTTTCTAATTCGAAACTTTACAGCCGAATGCAGCAACTCAGGAAAAAAACGCAAAATAGAGAAAAATGTCAAAATTCAAATGCATGATTTGGCCAAATTAAAATGAATTAGGAAAAATAGAACATGGGTTTTTTCGGTAGTAGTGTCAGGTAGGTAACCCAGAAATGGTTTTAAGAAATTCATGGCAGTTTGGAGAATTTTTCGGTTCTTTGAAGCCCATTTTTGCAAGTCGCGAGAGGAAAAACAGTGGTTTTTTTGTAATAGTTGCAGCCATATTCTGATTTCTTTAAGAAATCTGCCCAGATCCGATTTCCCTGGGTACCAGGTCATCCACCGTGTCACTGAATACGCAAGGAAAAAATATTTTTATTAAATGAGCAAGGAATAGTTTGAAAACGGCACACCGTAGTTGTTTGAAGAAACACGACTCTCTGTCATTAAAACCCATTAAGTTGTTGCCACCCATTTGTACCTATTCCGTTACTTCCGGTTAAATGTTGGGAGAAAATGGAACATGGAAGACAACGTTTATACACATGCTGACTAGTTTATTGAAACCAAATCTTGTAGACAATACAGATGTGGAGAATCCTAAATCCAATGTGTCATACAAACCGTAGAAGATCAACCGAAGTTCCAGTAAATTTTCAGGCATTTATTGCACCAAAAAAAATCCGTGATTCATATACGCACACTCAATTCACATCTGATGTTATGAAACCACTTCAAATTGAAAAATTAATTAGTAAATCTTTCTGGTGGAGAATTACAAAGAGTTGTCAATGCATACTTGGATTCAAAACAACGTATTGTTGCAACATAAAGCTACACAAATAGTCCAGTCCCTGCTCAGGCCAGACAACTATGTTATTATTGAGCATGACCTTAGTATCCTCGATTATTTATCAGACTTTATCTGTTGTATGTATGGGGAGCCTGGGGCTTATTGTGTAGTAACACTGACATTTTCAGTTAGAGAAGGGATCAATATCTTTTTGGTTGGTTTTGTTTCAACTGAAAATCTTTGTTTTAAAGATGAATCACTTACTTTTAAGGTTGAAAAAACTCGACAAGAAAGTGCGGAAGAGATAAAAATCTATGCACGTACAAGTATCCAAATATGTGTAAAACTGATGGTTGACTGTCTTTTAGCTATAGAATGCAACCTGATTCCGCAGCTAATTGACAATTCCGCAGCCATTTTCATACTTCTATAGGTTATAGGTGTCAAAAGACGAAACAAACCACATGGGTAGCTGAGAAAATGTCAGTACATGGATAATATCTTATTCATTTGATCCAAATCAATGAAAAAGACCCTAGTCAAAGGGAAGTCAAGGTGTGTGTTATCACTAAGTCGCCACATTAAGTTGCCACACTAAGTTGCCACATGTCAAGGAAAAGATAATAATTTTGAATCAATGAAATGAATAAGTTATTTGCTCACTTTTCTGAAGGTATTGATTAATTTTGGACTGATGATGAAAGATGAATGACTAACTTTTTATTCAAGATTTTTAGTTACAGAAACTGTGCACATTCTGCAGCTAAAGTCCAATTCTGCAGCTGTTCTCCAATTCTGCAACTGAAAAACCTCGTTGTTCAAATCAGCCTAACTTTCTCATACATAATCAGATTTTGATGATTAAAGTATCGTTGGAAAGATCTCAAAAATATCTACACAATGAGAAATCCATCATTAGAGTTTGAAATGGTCAATAATGAAATAAATTGCTGAAAAAAAGCAACATCAACTTGAGGCGCTAATTCCAAAACAGGTATAAATTCTTTTGATTTTTTCTTTGAGAACTTGTTTCATTAATACAAATTCTTAGTTTTGTGTGTAAATATCATAACTAGAGAGATTGGCCATCTCTCTCCTTTGATAATCTTACATTCCATTGCAGAAGAAGTATTAGTTTTTTTGCAGGTTCCAAAGAGAAGACAAATGACTATAAGAGAAATGGCGTCTCTCTAAGAGACCAATTTGTTTCATAAGAGGATGATCAACAACAAAGAGGAAATATGCTGATGCAAAATCAAATCCAAACACTTGAAAAACTTTCAGATATTATTGTCTCCATCACATCCATACCTCATAACAAACCATTCACCTCATTTCACTTCATACTTTTCTTTTACATTCACATGCACTTTCCATCTCTTTTTGTCCATTCATAATCCACAAATAAAAGCAAGAGGCTCATTCACATACTTATTGCCCATTGCCATTTCTGCTCTCCATTTCCATCTTACATTTTCATCTTTCATTTTCTGTCATTTTCATTTCGCAAATAAGCCCTGCTTTAATGCAAATTATTGAGTCCATAGTCCTTTGAGTCTAAGTTCTTTGTAAAGACACCTTAAGGCTTGCATGCCTTAATGGAAAGTTCTCATGCTAATAAACAATGGGAATACATTAATGTCCCTTGTTCATTAGATCTTTTAGGTGACTCAACATCGATAAATTCATTCGTACCTAGCAAGATGTGTTTGGGCATCTTGACTCTCATTGTCATCAATGGTGAGAGTTCTCGTGTTGACTAGTGGAATCCATTAATGGCCACTAAGTCAACAATTTCCTGCTATGTTCGACATCATAACATCTTTTCACATAGTAGGAATTGTGCCAGAGTTTTGAAGACATGAAGACTATTATTTTCAGAATTTTGGAGTAGATTCAACAAGTTTTAGTAGAAGCAATAAAAAGACATCTTGACTCTTTATCCATGACTCCTCTTGTTCAGCCACTTGAAGAATAATATGATTAGAATTTTGCAGCCACCACACATACAACTCATCCATTCCCAAGGGTAAGTTAAGGTACATCATTTTCTAACTTTTGACCATCCATAAAAATCTAGAATGATAATTTTGGAAAAACATTTCTCTTCCTCATTTCATAAAATTGCCAATACCATCAGTTGGGGGGTAATGCATTCATCTTCATATTTTTCCATATCCATATCATATTCAGGAGCCCACATACTTCCAACATATATTAACTATTACATTGTTATTATGAGCATACAATGGCTTTTCAATAAGTACTTAAAGGATAAATTGGATACAAACAAAATTGGTTGTAACACAATAACCAACCATGTTCCAATTCAAGTAAAACACTTTGCAAAAATATGAAGTTATCAAATGATATCATGCAAAGTTAAGCCAAAGCTCAAGGATCAAAAGAGTTAATGTAATATATATTGCGTGAGGACATGCAATAGCTTCAGTTGGGGGGTATGTTGGGTCTTGAAAATGTCATTCATTTCCATTACACTTTCACTATTATGTCGATTATATCACCTCCATTTCACTACTCTGTCACCACATTCATCCCACTTTCATTATAATTGGGCCACATTTATGTTTTTCCAATCTTTATTAATTTTAAGCCTTTTAAGTGAATTTGTGGTTAAAAATTAGAAAATAATGTGCATATTCTTATACCTAATAAGTGGGTTGAGATTGTTGACATGTGTAGGTCAAAAGGAGACTTCTAGAAGACCTTTATGTGGAACTCTAAGGCCAAATTCGAATTTGAGTGGAAAAAATCATGGGATCATGAGGATATGTGTCACATCTCCTAATTGTATTGAAACTCTAAGAAGACATGTGTCTTATTAGTTCCTATTTTGATTAGGACTCTAGAGGTAGAGGGAGATATTCATGGACTCTCATTAATGAGATGGTTTCTCATCTTTTTGTATAAATAGGAGATCTCTCTCCTTCATTTTTTATTCTTGGCTTGTTAGTCTTATCTTAGCCTAATTTGGAGTTTGTAGTTTTTCCTTGACGGATTTTGAAAGCTTTGAAGAGTTTTGTTGTACTTTGTAATTTTGAAGAATTTGAATAAAGCTTTGATGTTCTCAACATGGAAGGAGATGTGAAGTAGATGTTATAGAGCACATTAGAATGTAAGGTAGAGTAGATTTTATTTTGTAATTATGCTTTGATTTCATTCATGTATGTCAATTTATTGCTTTCCAGTTTGATAGTTTAAATTTTCCATTCATGCAATTTTAATTCATGCAATTTTAATTCATGCAAGTGTGTTCAACCAGTTGATTGTAGATTAGTTTTTCTTTATATGTTTTTGCATCAAATAGTGACATGAGATTTGCCTCTCTGCTGACTTTGTTTTTTTTTAGCTTTTCAATTTCAGTTATGCTTTGATTTCGTTCTTATTCATTTGCTTTGTTAGTTAGTTTAGATATCAAATTCTTCATATCATTGAGTTATCTCCAAAGCCATAGCTTAACCCTGAAAAGACTACTTGGTGAGCTATCGGATTATGAATGAAGTGATTTGATTTTACTTTCATTTTTCTACAATTAGATATCAAATTCTTCATGTTATTGACGTTATCTCCAGAGCCATAGCTTAACCCCGAAAAGACTACCTGGAGAGCTATTGGATTATAAGTGAAGTGACTTGATTTTATTTTCTTTTGCAAGTAGGTAATTTAGATATCAATTCCTCATGTTATTGACGTTATCTCTAGAGCCATAGCTTAACCCCGAAAAGACTACTTGGCGAGCTATCGGACTATAAGTGAAGTGAATTGATTTTACTTTTATTAGTTTGCAGTTTTTGATTTGTTTGAGTGCAATAGCTTAAATTTTATTTATGTATTTAGATGAGCAGCTGAGAGAGTGATTTCATGATCAGTATTTCATCTTTTTTTTTATTTAAGCAGCTGCATATTTGCACTTTTGTTCAAGTACTGGTTTGATCAATAGCATGTTTTGAGATCTTTTGAAGTGCTAAGTTTTGCAAGTTACCATAAGGGACATAAACCTTGTCTTGAAATCTCTATCCATACTTGACCTTTAAAAGTATTCTTAAGACCTTAGAATAGGATTTCCATTTGCATTAAGCACTTTAGGAGATCAATAAGAACAAAACCCCAAAACAAGATAAAAACTATAAAACAACGAAGTAAGAAAAAAGGTTAACTATGCACATATGGTGCACCACACTTCATCAGTTTACAATACCCGGATTGATAATTTATGTAGAGAAATTTAAGAAATTAAATTGACTAGACAAATATCACCATACCATCGTCATCACAAGAGTACCCCTCCATATTTCCTTTTTTAGCCTCTTTCCCACATAGTTCACATCTAACTTCCTTACACCAATCATCTGCATCTTGTTCCCTCAAGATGCATTCCTATAAATCAATATTCAATTGTATCAAAATGTGAGGTCTTTGACTTAGTGCATCAGTTACTTTCTTTAATGTACCCTTGATGTAGGTTATATCAAAATTATATTCACTCAAGAGTTCTGACCACCATCTTTGTCTAGCATTAAGATCACTTTGAGTAAATATATGTTGCAATCCTATATGATCTGTTTTCAATTCAAATTTCTTGCCCACCAGATAATGTCGCCAAGCCGCAAGGCATGAACTATAGTTGCAAGTTCAAAATCATGGGTTGCATAGTTTTCTTCATTCAGCCTTAACTTCCTAGAGGCATAAGAAATCACTCTACCATCTTGTGATATTACTACACCCAATGCATCTTTTGATGTGTCAATACATACTATAAATTTCATGTCCATATCTGGAGCCTTCAATATCAGAGTTGTAGTCAAACATTGCTTGAGCTTGGAAAAATTATGCTCACACTTATTTGTCCAATTAAATCTTTCTCCATTCCTAAGAAATGAAGTGATTCGACTGACTATTTTAAAAAATCCTTCCACAAATATCCGATAATATCCTGTCATACCCATGAAACTACGCACTTCATGCACATTGGAGCATGTTGGTGATTCTAAAATTGCATCAATATTTGTTGGGTCAACAAAAATGCCTTCGCCGGAAATAATGTGTCTAAGATAATAGATCTTTTATTGGAAAAAAGAACACTTAGACATTTTGGCATAAAGCTTGTTTTCTATTAAACATTTGCCACACCAATCTCAGGTGTTGCTCATGCTCTTGAGGGGTATTTGAATAGATTAAGATGTCATCAAGGAACACTTGTACAAAATTGTCTAGATACTTAACAAACACACCATTCATCAGAGTCATAAACACTCCTAGATAACCAAAAAGGAACAACCACAAACTCATAATGACCAAAACGAGTCTCAAACATAGTCTTAGGAATATCCTCTTCCTTAACTCTAAGTTGATGATACCCCAATCGAAGGTCAATCTTGGAGAACACATTGGCTCTCTTCATTTGATAAAATAGATCATCAGTGCGAGGCAAAGGATATTGATTTCTAATAGTTACTCAATTCAAATGCCTATAATCAATACAGAGTCGAAGAGATCCATCCTTCTTTACAAATATTATAGGAGCTCCCCAAGATGAAACATTGGGTCTAATCATACCTCAATCTAATAATTGTTGTGGTTGCACTTGCAACTCCCGAAGTTCAACAACAGACATTCAATATGGACCTTTGGATGTTGGTTCCACTCCAAGCTTAAGCTCTATGGAGAAGTCAATCTCCCTCTTCGGAGGAAAACCATACAACTCTTTTGGAAAGACATCAGAAAATTTCGAAAGGATAGGATATTTCTCAGAGGATGAAGTCTCTCCGTCATTTAGAGTCGTTATAGCATACATTTGACATCTTATTCTAAGACTCCGCTTCAACTGCAAGGCTGAGATAAGCCTTAAAGACATAGGTCTCTTTTCCCCATGTAGAACCTTAGATTGGCCCTCTTCACTCACAAACTGAAGGGTTTTACTTCAACAATTAAGCACAACACAATGGGCTTCGAGCCAATGCATCCCAATTATTACATCATAATGACCAAGTGACATCACATAAAAATTCACATGTGTGACACACATTCACATGCCTAAAGGGCACTCTTGCACTAGGTATTCTACCTTTTGAGAACGCTTTGAGTCCATCTCAACCTGATCAAAATCATTTTTCTCTTTTTCCACCAATTTACATTTTAATAAAGCATTTGGAGAAATAAAAATTTCAGTTGCACCAGGATCAATTAAAATAGTAACCGTCATACCATTCAATTTTCTCAATGCTTCAAGAACTGTTGACTAATGCTCAACTTGACAATTGTGCACAATTGCATCAATCCTATGGGCTCTACCCATATCTCTAATAGTGGCCTGATCCTAGTTTGATTGTGTCTCGATCTTATTTTCAAGGCAATCTAACTCATAATGAGGTCCTCCACGAGTCCAACATCCATTAGTAAGAGAAGTTTTCATCAATTTTACCCTTTTATTAGGTGATTGTACTGAACTCTGAACTGATTCTTGAGTGTGCGTACTACTTTGTTGAAGATGTTGCCTTGGATTATTTCTATGGTTTTTAAAAGTGTAATTCTTTGAAATCCTTGATGATGTGATCCACTTGTCTTATTCCTTATATCTAGACCTCCCCTTCTAGGGGGCTTCCCAAGGAATGATATATTGGGGGATTTGTCCCCACTTTTTCTTCCCAAAAATTCTTCCTCGGCTATAATTGCTTTTTGCACTACCTCATGCAATGTAGTAGGCATCAAAATTCACACATTTTCCTTTATAATAGGATTCAATCCATACAAAAACTTGTTTACCTTGAGAGAATCGGTATTGAGATAGATAGCATATCTGAGAAACCCCATAAATCGAAACTCATATTCAAGTACCGTCTTAGTTCCTTGCCTAAGATCGTGAAACTCATTCAACTTCCTCTCCAAATATTTAGTAGAAATGTTATTTTCTCAAAATTCCTCTTCAAATCGTTCCCACGTCAAGGTAGAAATGGAATATCCCAATTGAGATTCTAAGTTCCTCCAATATAATAGTGCACTCTCCTTAAGTTGGTATATAACCAACTTGGATTTTTTGTTGCTAGAATAGTTCTGCAACTCAAAACATAGGTGCATGTTTTCCAACCAAGCTTCTACTAGCTCACCTTTGGTGGTACCCTTAAATATAGGAAGATTAACTTTTTACAACTCTCTATGCACATCTCCATCATATGGTAACTCCTGCATCTCTACTTGAGACGAAGAACTAGGCACTGAAGGATTCCCTCCAACCCTATTAATCAAGACTTTAGTCATCTTTAGGAAGGATAACATCATATCCCTTACTTCCCTAACAAATATTTGCTTAGATTCTCTAGCTTGGGAAGGTGGAGGTGAGACTTCCCTCCTCCTTCATTGCCTTAATGTTCTCTCCATGATTACTTAACATGATTGAGGAAATTTCAAATAAGTAAATAAGAGTAATTACCTCTAAATATAAGCAGACAAGCCCTAAGTCCTAGAGTTTTAACCGGCTCTAATACCATTTGTAAGAACCCTCGACTACCAACTAGGTCTGTAACTCAAGTTACCCAAAAAAATGTGTGTTTTTTTTAATTAATTTGTATATTATATTCACACACACACACACACAAACACACATAAGTTTTTTTTTAACATAAAACCCATCCCTTTTCATACAAACATTGAAAATAGATCCATATTAATTCTATATGTTAACAATACTTTGCATAGAATTTGTATCATGCTTTTGGCCTTTCATAGTACATTAAAACAAAACACATAAATTATAAGTCTTTCAAAAATGAAGAAGAAATCATCGTATCCAAAAAAATTCACATAAATTATTAAATCTTCCAAAAATGAAGAAGAAATCATCTTATCTTAAACATTCATTCCATGTAACATAAAGTTCAAATGTTAACATTGGATCCATTCATTTGCAAAATATTTCTTTGCAACAATACCCTATATTTTAAACATAAAATTCTACAGTTTAGAAATATTTGATAATATTATGAAATCATTAAATGATCATAGCATGAGGATTCATTTCCATTTCCTCTTATTTATAACTTATTTATTAACGTTAAAGTAATTTTCCTTTTCTTTTGGCTCATATATTGTTGACCCGACTAGAATAATTCTTTTTAAATATCTAAAACTATAACTTGAATAATCTTTCTTATTTTGAATCCATTTATCTTACTTTCAAATTAGTTATCTTAATTACCCCAAGCAACTAAAATTAATCTCTTTATGTACTCTGAGAATCTTTAATCAATACCATAGCTTTACGTGGAAAAATATTCCAAGGGAATTTGTATATATCCTAAAAGGAAAAATCCAACATAATTCTTATTTCAGTTTTTAAAACATACGATACAATTTCCAATACTTAATAAATTACATAACATTTCAATTACTTAATAATACTGTAATATTTATGTTACTTTAAAAACATGAAAAAGAAAGTGATGCCATTGAATCTCAAACTTAGTAAAATAAATTCGATCTAATATTCAAATAACATCCATGTCAAGGACAGATACTAGAGTATGGTGTCCATAAGTGATTGGCCATAATTACCAAAATACGTACTATTTGAACTAAAGATTCTTATTGTTTCCATTGCATATTGCATGAAACAAAATCAAAGTATGTCTTTCCAACCTATAGAAAGACTCAAAATATTATTTTTAACAATGTCCAACCAAATAAAACAGAGTGTTCTTTTCCAAACAAAATTACTACAAAACATTACAAAAATAAAAACTTTAAACTACATAATGCATTTAATGATACATCATTCTAAATTATCACACTGACATTAAACAAAAAACTAAGCAAAGATATATGTTTTTATTTTCTAGAAAATGAATAAGTGTTACATTTCAAAGAATATTTTCTTTTTTGCAAAAAGAATAAATGCTATATTTCAAGAGAAATTTCTTTCCTGCAAAAAGAATAAGTGTTATACTTCTAGGAAAACATAGAGTAGGAACAATGTGACTAGTTCCTTCAAAACAATGAATGCTAAATTAGAAACAAGACTTTTGCGTAAAACTATTATTAGATGAAAGATAAATATATACATTAAATGAAATCAACTAAGTGAAGGAGAATGCCAGAGAATAGGAATATGAACATCATCTCTTCTAGCTTACATGACATGGTTTGTTTTTATTTTACTCTCGGGAATTACAAGCTTAAATTGTAATCCTGCTTTTTTTCTTCCCCAAAACAAATTAATAGAATATTAACTCTTGTTCAATATAAGCTTTCATAAATAGAAATGTATTAATGGAATAGTAACTCTTCTTCAACATATGCTTTCATAAACATAAATGTATAATAAAGCATAAATCCGCAAATTGAAAATAAGAACAATAAAATTATCATGGATAGAAGATATAGAGACTACCATTAACACTACTGTGTTGTGGGCTCACAACCCATTTAAATGAAGAATTACTAATGGGATCCACTATTCACCCATCAGTTAAAACAAAAACATATTCTTGTTATTCTGTAATTTCAACATATGTATAACCAAAAGAAATAAATGGTAAACAAGCGGCTATGATCAGATCTTTTATAACAATAAGAACTATTTTAAAGGTAAACTAGCTACATCTTCATCAAGAAAGGTTAATTAAAACAAAATATAACAAACTGGAAATTTTACCTGATACTCAGTCATTCTACTGTGTTTAGCAGCTTTACTAGCCAACTCCAAGAGGCCAGTCAGATGTACCACCCAACCATATCCAACGAAAACTCTATGAACTCACAAAAAGTACCAACTTCAACAATAGTGAGAAATTTCGGGCAAACCAAGGAAGATATCGTATCTTCCTCTCACACCACTTAGTCTCAATTAACTAGGATAAATTACTAAGATTTTAATTTAGGAATTGGGTAGCCATTTTGGCAGCATTTCCCCACTCTTTCTGGTCCCCCCCCCCCGCCCCATGGGGAAAAATCCATCAATATTTAGAAGGATAGAGTGGAGTGACACCTCACCCCCTTCATGCAAAAATTAAATAATTTTTTTATTTATTAAAATGTGTATTATTCACCACTCCCCTAAGGTGGAAACATATTCACCACCCATGTGTCTACTTAAGGATTTCTCTTATTATTTATTTTTAAAAAGTAGATAATTAATATTTTGCATTAAAGTAATTTATTTTGAATAATCCTCTAAAGTGGGTAAATTAGATTTAATTCAACTTAAAGTTTAACTTAAATTAATTCACCTAGTTGATGTAATCCCTTAAGTGGTGCTTTTTAGTCAAAGAATAGGGATTTCACACCCCTATTGTGCATATCTCTTGACTTGTTAGGACTTCGCTCCCTTGCCCTGTACTTAGGACTCCACGTCCTAGTAGAAACAAGACTCCACACCTTGTTCTATTCCAAAGATCCAAGACTTCACGCCTTGATCTTTATAAAGTTAGGACTCTGCACTCTAATATTTCCCACAGATTCTCATCTATTCCTCTTTGAAGCTACATGGTTTTCCTCAAGCTACTAGTTGTGAGCTCATATGCATCGCATGATTTGTTGGCAAGGAATTGTTTCCCAAGACCTGCACATCATAACCTCATATATTAAAAGCATAAAAAAAAATCATAATGAATTTAATTCAATCACATTTTACCCAAATGTATACATGACCTCCACAGTCATCTATGCATCCTTCTTGGCAGTAACTAAGTTCCATGCCAAATACTATTAAATACAAGGTCAAGCATGTATAATCTTATACATCATAAATCATCAACAATATTATGGTTCGTTAATAACTCCACATAGTAACTTCCATTCATATGTCATAAGCTATATATTAAACAAAAGGAGATGTAAATCAACATAGGTATAATACACATAATCAATCACATAGCCACACATAAGAGGAAATATAACTATGTATATAATATATATAACAATATTCCCAAATAAAGTGATCAATCCAAGTTCATAACATATAGGTTTGTCATATATCATCCATCAAAATGTCACCCTCAATAGGGGTCGCAAAATTGTACTAGACAAAATGCGATGCTACAACATGTCACCTAGATTTGCCTTTTGGGCCCTCCAAAATGTTGAAAATGCTTGCCATGTGTCCCTTTCCCTCCATGTCATCCTGACGTAATCTACCGTGTCAACTTCTCGAGACCTGCTATCTGCTGCCATGTGTCCAGTTTTGAGAAGAGAGAAAGGGTCCTTAGGTTCTTTGGGTTTGCACTGGTTTCCTTTGTACTTTCATGGCCAAGCACTAATCTATATCAGAAGACCTATTCATCGAGACTTTTTCTAAAAGAGTTCTAAGGCTTTCAACCTCTGATACTCCTTATCACTTAGGGGCTCAGCCTAGCTCTATGCTCTTGGTCCCTTTAGTTTTCCATGACCAAGTGCCAGCATATATCGAAGCCCCTCTCATCATAACCTTTTTGAAAATAGATTTAAAAGAGGTTTGATGCTACTGACCTTCGATAAAACGTCCTCTAATATACCTTCTATCTAGTCTTCCCGATATCGAGCTCTGATGTGATCGGGTCCTGAATTTCAGCACTCCTCTTTAAATCTTGGTTTTCCTTTTGGCTTTGAAACTTAGGCTTTTTTTTTGTTTTGGCTGCCTCCTCGTGCTTTCGGCCTCTGATATTGTTTTCCTCTTTGGCCTTTTTTCACTTTGGCTCCCCTTTTTGGCCAACATTTGACATCGTTTAAGTAGGTGACAACACGACCTCTGGCAACTCGCACTGGGAAATCTAGCTACTCACACTAGTTGATACAACCTCCTCTATAGATGAATTTGACCTCCCTTTCATGTCTCCCAGGCACTAAAAAATACTAAGGAAATCTCCTCCATGCATATACTCTCAAATCTCTACTAAAAAACCCCACCTCTTATGCTTCCCTAGCTTCATTTGCGCCCTTGCTGAATATCTGCACCTGGGTCATCAAATTGATCAAGTCAAAATTGATGCCTTCCCAACAACCCTTTGACCTACTCTTATAATCTCTCATTAAATTGTCAACGGCCACGATCACATCTCAACCGATGGCTAAGATCATCTTGACTCTTTCAATTAACTTTTTTGGAAGTCTCTAGAGAAAAATCAAAATTCACCAATTAATTCACTTTAATTATCCACTTTTTCTAAGTTAGACATGGGAAATATTTTAATTATGTCTAATTAATTTAATTAAGGTGTCTCCAAGTCTTATCTCGCAAAACATTTTATGGTCTTTGGAGATCTAGTGTTCCGTATCCTCTTAGACATCATAGAGACTAGAACATTTCTTTGTTGCTACCAAAAACTAACACTCCCTCTTATCGAGGAAGGTGTTATCCACTATACCTATATGCTCTATGAAATAGACAAAATTTTCCCTCCCCAAGGCTCTCGTGAGTATATCAGCTACATGTTGGTCTATGGGAACATGTTGTATCCAAATTGATCCACATTGCACACAATATTTGATTCACCTACTACATGTTGTAGTTGAACCATCTTGTGCTACTACTATGCTACTCTAATCTCACATTGTTGATCCCCTTGCATTGGAGTCTCTTTGGCTAGAATTGCACCTTGCACTTTGCAATTGGTCAATTCACACTACCTTCCTCCTACCTCTGCATCGTTTCCATCACTATACATGTGTGAAATGATCTCTCACTGATCTACTGTGTCACTACAACTATCTCTGCAACTATCTCTCAAGTGTCAGACTATGCTTATTTGGCTCTACACTCTCTCTCAAATAACTGATTGTGCCTTACTGACCTTTCAATCCTCTTGCTAATTTTAACTCTTGGGCTCTGATAACAAGGCATTAGGGGATTTTTTAGGTCTAAAATGGGTCTCCTAAGGAAATTTTAAAATAATAGTGGAAATAATAAAATAAGATTACATTACATCATCAAATTTTAGAGGGAAAAAAAGAAAAAACTAGATTTTGAACTCGTATTTTCAACTTATATCCCTATTGATTTACCCCAATTTTGAGCGGGAACACTCATTGGATGTAGAATTTGATTCCTCATCCAGGAGTACCCATGTTGCATACTTTCGATGGACCCTGCTACAAGAAAAATGAGAAAAACATGAAAAACATTATTTTAATTACGTTTTTTCATGTATTTCTCATTTCTCATGTAACAGGGTCCATCGAAAGTATGCAACATGGGTACTCCTTGGATGAGGAATAAAATTATGTATCCAATGAGTGTTTCTTCTCGAAATGTGAGTAAACCCATAGGGAGATAAGTTGAAAATATGCATCGAAAAAAAATAGTTTTTTCTTTTTTCCCTCTAAAATTTTATGATGTAATCGAATATTATTTTATTATTTCCACTATGATTTTATAATTTCCTTAGGAGGTCCATTTTAGATCTCAAAACTCCCCTAATTTTGGAGACTCCATCCAACCTATCTTGATCTCTTAGTCTTGTTGTGTCCATCCCCTCTTAAAACTACAAAACTTAATAAATTAGAGAAATAATGAACTGGGAAATATCCTTCTCCTTCTAGCAAATTAACTCAGCCTTCTCCTCTATAGTTCACACTACTACTGGGGAATTCGCACTAAACATCAGAGCCTTTTCTGAAAATTTTCATTACCTAATGCTTCACTCCTACGCGTCTTTCTCTACCTCCAGAACCTCTTACGACATTGGAATATGCATTGTAACCTTAAAACACGCACTGTATCAATTGGTAGTATGATTATAAATTTTCGCTACCTCAACTTAGCCTCTACTGCTAGAAATTTCAACCTTCCTTCCTGACACTGGAAAACTGGAAACTCTGAGAATTTTCCTAGAAATCCCCTCTGAAAAGCTCTATGTGCTTTCTCTTCCTTTCCTTGTGCTGATTTTCTACAGTAAAACCCTTATGCTGCAAATCCTCTAATCTAAATCTACTTTGTGAATTATTATATGTTCACTACAAACCATTCCTAGTAATTTCATTGCTTGTTGCTAATGCTCTGAGATAATTCACACTTTTCCTCCTAATTGTACTGGAAATCAAATTGTTTCCTCTTTGCAATTCACTATCCTTGGCTAGGCCTATGCATATCTAGTTTACAGTGCTTCAGATCCCCCTTTGAATTGTGCAATCCTAGCTTCCTTTGCTCTAGAGCCTCTCTGGTCTAATCTTCTACTCTTATACCATGTGAAATTTCCACGATTGCAATTATATGGATATTATTCTCCTAACTTGTTCAATTTATTTGTCTTCTGTAAATTAATATTATGGAAAGTGAATAATTCACAAATGCAATATTCAAAAATAAAACACTATTGAATATAAAAATTGGAACTAAGAAAATATGCACACACACAAAAAATGTGATGCCATTATTTTTGAACAAATGTCCTTGGAAAAAAACCCAAAGGGAAAAATAGTGCAACGGATGAGGGTTTTATTATTATCTTTAGCAATTTAGGATAAATTACAACGGGTTTCCTTTCACTAGAAAACCTCCAACAAATATTGATCTCCACAGGAAAAAAATATTGGAGACACCATATCTCCCACTACAACTTGATCTCACCATCTCCAGGCAACTCGCATTCTCCCAGGTTATCCATATTGCCTCTAGAAAATGCACATTATTTCTCTATGAATATTTGATCATCCCTAGAATCCCCCTCCTACAAGTCATCTTGCCTCCTTTATCCTTTGGAACGCACTCGCTTTGCCTCTAGAAAATAGATTCAATCTCTAGCAATTGAAAGATGGTCTCCTCCTGCAACTCGAACTAGGAAATCTGGCTACTTGCACTAGCTGATGCAACCACCTTTATAGATGAATTTGGCCTTCCTTTATTGTCTCCTGGATATTGGAAAATACTGAGAAAATCTTCTCTGAGCCCCTGCTATCAAATCTCTATTGAAACGCCTTCCTTTGATGCTTCCCTCGCTTCAACTGCACCCTTGTTGAATACCTACAACTTGATAGTTTAACTACTCAAATCATAATTGATGCCTTCTCCAAACCCTTTGACCTACTCTTATAATCTCCCATTGGAGTCTCAATGGCCATGATCAAATCTCAACTGATGGATAAGGTCATCTTGACTCTGCCAACTAACTTTTCTGGAAGTCTCTGCAGCAAAATCGAACTCCCCTAATTAATTCACTTTAATTAACCACTTTTCCTAAGCTAGACTTAGGAAATATTTTAATTATGGCTAACTAATCTAATTGAGGTGTCTCCAAATCTTATCTCATGAAATCATTTTTTGGGTTTTGGAGATCTCGTGTTCTTTAGTCTCTTAGACATCATAGAGACTAGGACACTTATCTGTTGCTATGAAAAACTAACAAGAAGCACCGCTATCCACTAGTCAAATGTCATTCTTATTTTCAATAGAACCTATAAGAGTAAAAAAGAAGAAATAATTATCATCATTAGAATTGTCATTCTTTGACTTCTTATTATGGTCATCAGTGTTGATTTTCTAGTGCAATCAAGACTAGTACAATTTTTCAACCTGATAACTACTTCTAATGATACAATTAGACTTCTTATAGCATTCCAATCATCAAGAAGTTATACATGAAAATTTCATCCATTCACTTCTACAATAAAGCAATAGAGATCACATTAAACAACGAGACAAGTGACCAAAATTTAGGCAAGCGGCTAGGGAAAAACCCACAAGGGGAAAACCCAACAATCTTTCCTTATGAGAGAGAATTTAGTTCATCAGATTGTACATCAAAGTATTTTAAACAAGATTCCAATTTTTTGACCTCAATAAATTTTCCAAGTCATACTGGTTAAAGGAGAGAGAAAATAGTCAACATTGGTCAATGTCACAACCTGCAATAAAGGGGTTGAATTTCAACCTAAGGTAGCGAAAGAGAAGGATCGAAATTACATCAAATTTCAGTGAAAAAATCTTGGTCAAAGAAAATATGTTGACCGGCAGTCAACCCTCAGTCAATGAGCCAAAAACAAGAGTGGAATTCAGTCAAACAAAGTCAACAAACCTCTAATATTTTGGGCCTCCAAAAATAGTCAAACAAAAGAAAATAATCCCAAGTCAATGTTGGTCAAATAGAACATGAGAGAGAAGGTCAATGTAGAACATAACTTCTTCTTTCCTCCTTCACATGTGTTGATGATTCTACTTGTTTCGGATCGATGTGATTGAGTTAATGTGATGCCAAATGAGGGTCAATGAGCTTCTATTTATATGTATGCTTGGAGGAGGGTTTTGACCTTGGAGTCAAACCCATTCAGTGAGTGGGGCCAACTTGTTCTATTTAGGTCGACTTGGTCAACATATAAATTCATAATTTCTCCTTCGCAATGAAAATACCAAACGTAGCTACCAAATTTTCAACACTCCCTCTTAGCTAGGGACATATTTTTCACACTCTCTCTCAAGATCAATCTCCCTGACCAATCTATAGTTTCTCAGTAACAACCCAAGGGAGAGATTACATCTATAAGTCTCTCTCTGTCAAGATCAATCTCCCCAACCAATCCATAATTCTCTCAGAAATAGCCCAAGGAAGAGATCAGATGTCCAAATCCCATTATACGTAAAGATACATGGCATAAAACACATTCCGTAAGCCAAAACCCAATGGCATCAAGTTCAATTCCCAATTGACCATGTGCCCAATTAATGAGGCCAAACTCTCCAACCAAATTCAATGGTTTCTCAGTTAAGCACAATGACCCAAGAGAGTACACATGGTCCATCTCCCCAAACATAAACAAGTTCTCTCGGTCCATGACCTAAGGGAGGAATCCCTATCTCAATCCCCAACTGTATAGTCTCTCAATCAAATACAATGACCCAAGGGGGAGAACTCAAAATCAATGTCCCCGACCAACCCACTAATCTCTTAATCAAACACAATGACTTAAGGGATCACTCCAAGCCTCAAAACAAAACATCCAACTCCCCAACCATATTGGTTTATTTGTCAATGAGCCAAGGGAGTATCAAGGAAAATCTTCCCAACCATATCGTCTCTCATCTAAGCCCAAGGAATATTGTCAATCACGTGATGTTATACAATTAATGATTCCTCTCACCTAGAGAGGTATTCTCAACAACTCCAAGTTTTTATCTAAAATAAGCAAACTTCATCTGGGACAATGGTTTCGTTAAAACATTAGAAACCTATTGATTAATAAGCAAACACTTGAGCCTCATAACTCCTCTCTAAACAATATTCTGGATGTAATGATACTTGATCTCAATGTGCTTTGACTTTTCATAGAAAACCGCTTTTCAAAAAGATTTACACAAATTTGATTATCACAATATACATGGTCGATTCTAGAACTTGATCAAACAAACCAGCAAACAAATTTTAAAGCCACACAACTTCACAACAAGATGAACATGAAGAAATATACTCGGTGTAGGTTGAACTAAGAAAAATAAAAGTTTTCTTCTTACTAAACTATGAAATCACAATATATCCTAAGCTAAAATAGAAACTAGAGGTGCTCTTCCTATCATTAGTGCTTCCAACCAAATCAACATCAATAAAACCATGCAGCTGTCGTTTTCCATCAAAAACATATCTCAAACCATGGTCAATCGTGCCAAACATATATCTCAATATGTTTCAATGTAACACAATGCACATGTCAGGGCTCAACCAAGAATTGCCTCAATGTGTTCACAACATAACAAATATCAAGTATAATGTTCACAATATAGTTCAACGAGCCAATCAATTTGTGATATGTAAAGGGATCAATCAAATCAAAATCATAGTCATGTATCTTCTTCAAATTTTTTATGATAAGAGTGTTCATGGACTTGCAATCAATCATTCCAATTTTCTGAAGGATCTTAATAGTATACTTGCCTTGTCAAACAAAGATTTCATTAGGTATTTTCCAAAATTCCAATCCCAAATAGTAACGCATAAGACCAAGATCCTTCATCTCAAATTCGGAAATCAGCTCCCTCTAACACTAAACAATGAGAATTTCATCCCATGTAAGAAACAAATCATCTACATACAACAACAAAATCAAGGGCTCACCTTCAACAACTTTGAAGTAAAAATTTAGATCAACATCTCTCCTTATGAAACCAGGGCTCAACAAATAGCTATCAATGTGAGAGTACCATGCACAAGGAGCATGCTTAATCCCATATAAGACATTCTTCAATTTGTAAACATGTGTCTCTCTATCATGAATCTCAAAGCCTTGAGGTTTCTCAATATAAACTTCTTCTTCAATGACTCCATTCAGAAAGGAATTCTTAACATCCATTTAATGCAATTTCCTTCCTGCAATAGAAGCAAGAGCTGTGATAGATCTCATAGAAACATACCTAGCAATGTGAACATTTAATGTGTCTTCATAATCCTCTCCCTCTTTCCGAGAGAATCCTTGAGCCAAAAAAAATTCCTTTTACTTCTCAATACTTCCATCAATTGTAGGCTTGATTTTTAGATCCATTTAGAAGACACAATAGATTTCCCTTCAGGGCTTTGCACAATTTCCCAAACATAATTCTTCAATATGGATTGGTACTCTTCAATCATAACATCTTTCCAAACTTGATGTTCAACAAATTATTCATAGGTAGAATTCTCGAACTCAATAATCTTACACATCATTGTTCCATGGCCTGAATACTTCTTTGGCCTCTTACTTTCCCCAAAGTCCCACAAGGTGCTACATGTCCTTTAGCTTCCTTCAAATTTCTTTCAAGCTAGGCAAGTCTCTTCCTAGTCTCAAGTACAATGACTCTTGGTGAGTCAACAAATTCATGTGGATCATTAGATTCTTCATGAGGATCTTTCTCCATAGGTTCAGGTTCTTTAGATTTTTATTCCACATTCTTTGGAGCCACCTACATCTCCTCATCCGATTGAAGTGTGATCCCTTAGACTTCTAGCATCTAGCATCCTCATAAAAAATAGCAGCCTTGCAAGTTTCAATAGAACATTGTTTTGGTACATATATCTTGAAGACTTTTGAATTTTCATTGTAGCCAACTAAAGTCCCTTTCTTCCCGAAGGGTTCCAAATTCGTCCTTTTCTCCTTGGGCACATGAATGTAAACATGACAACCAAATATTTTCAAATTCTCGACATTGGGTCTCTCACCTGTGAAGACTTCTTTAGGAGTCCTGTAATCCAACATTCAATGTGGACATCTAATTTAAACATAAACAACTATCTTTGAAGCTTCCCCACCATAAACATTGGCATATTTTGATCATAAAGCATGGCCTTGACAACTTCCATAATAATTCTATTCTTCCTTTCAACAATTCCATTTTTGTTGATGATAGTAGGGAACTATCATCTCCCTCTTAATTCCAAAATCCTTGTAGAAAGAAATCAATTCCTTGGATACATACTCTCCTCCATTGTTAGACCTTAAAGTCTTGATCCTTCTTCCTATAACATTTTCGACATGTGCCTTGAATCCTAAAACTTCTTAGGCATTTCATCCTTGTATCTCAAAAAACAAATCGTTGTTTTCCTAGAGTAGTCATTAATGAATGTTACATAGTATAAATGACCACCCAAGAATTTATCAAACATAGGCCCACAAACATTAGAATGCACAAGATCCAAGATTCCTTTGGATCTACTATCGCTACTAGTACATCTTCCTTTGACATTTTTCCAAGAGCACCTCCTTTGCAAACTCCATCATATTCAATTTCATTTTCCAATAACCTTTAACAAAATATTTAATTCTAGACAATGCTTTATAATGAACAATGATGTACCTTTTATGCCATAGTTCACAAAAATTAGATGTGTTGTGTATAATGGCTTGAATTAAGTGACCAAGGAGACAATATAGACCTTTGATTCGTACACCAATGACATTGGAAAATTCAAAGGAGGGGTCCTCCTTCCATAATAGAACTTTTCCATCAACAAATGCAATTCTATACCCTTTTTATTCAAGAGGTGAAAGGGATAACAAATTCTTCTTCAAACTGGGAGAATATAGAATATTGTTAATTGATACATTACCTCTTGATTCCAATTGGAAAGACAATGAGCCAATGCCTTTGACTCTGTATTTTCCATTATCTCCAAGCTCAACCCTTTGAGCTATATTTGTTTCAACCAATTCAGAGATATGTTCACTACTTCCAGTCATGTGCATAGAGGCACCACTGTCCACCAACCAAAATTCATCATGACCTACAATGGAACATGCAAAAGTAGAAGAAAATGAATACCCATCATCACAATCTCTCTTTCTAGGCCACCACTTATATGATGGTTCATTAAGATCAGTTGTAGAACATGGTACTTCTCTTTCTTCTTTCGATCATCATTTCTTTGATAAGCATTCCTTTGATAGTTATTCCTTTGATAATCACTCTTTTGAGGTGTTGATGGTGCTGGACCCACCAACATGTCAGGGAATCTCCCCGATAAGAAGTCCCAACTAGACCTCAGACCATTTGGAGTAGGAGTCTCGGTAGTGGGTAGTACAGTAGTGCCTTGACTGCGGTAGTGTGCAAAGGTAAGTATGATAACTTTGTCGAAAGAAAGTGTGTGACCTTGCAGCGAGTCAAGTGAGATGCATGGGGGTTCTAACACACAAAGGGGGAAGGAAAGTGTGTCCCTTAGAAGCATGTAATAGTACGCAACTTGAAAGGAATACAAAGTTGAATGACATCACAGGCTAGAATTGGAATAGTCCACAATCCAAAGTGATGAGTTAATACAACAACATGTCTTCAACAAGATTCATACAATCGCATACAAAATAGTTCATACACAAATGCGTAAGTTAAATAACATGCATTTCTAAAGTAACCATAATAGTCGAACTACAATAACAACATATGCATGTAAACGTGTTGGCTCAATTAAATTATATAAAGTGAAAGTTCCATCCATACATACACCATTGACAACTGCTAGACTCAATAGTGGAACATCACAATCAACACTGCCTACTCCTCCAAAGATATGTACTCGCTCTACACTATGGAGAACCAAAGCTTGTCACAACACTGTCTAAGCCTTCTCTAAGCAACTTCTAGCCAAAATCTTGGCTCCTAGAAAAACCTATACAATGAGTTATGAGTTTCTATATATAGCAAAGGGTGGGGTGACCCTTGACATTCCCCTTTGACTCTTGCACTACCCTCATGACTCTTCACATTACATAGTGATTGTTCACATTTCGCTAGTGAAACTTGGAATTTCACTTACAACATATTTACAGTAATACAGTTTCCACATATACCCATGTGGGACAAAATAAGCTTGAGTCAGCCTAACAAGACAAACAACATCACTTGAGGTCTTGGGGAAAGACCAACTCGGTAACCTCCTCGTGGTGATCTTTGGTTACAAACTGATATCAAGCATGGTACTGTGCTATCGTGCCCCTATACTATTTGGTGATGTCTTTATCGAAGCAAACTCTCGCCTCCATGGCTTCCGGGTATATGGTTCTCAAACCTTTGTCCAACTCATCCTAAAGCATGTGCAGCACTGTCCTAAGTGTATCTAGACCACTGATATACTTATGCATGTTCTCTACGCTCAACTGAAAGTCATCATTGGTGGCTTCGCACCTTAACCTCTCTATGTACCCTTCGATCTCCGGCATGACTTGGTTCCTCCTCATGGCTTGAGTGAGGGTCCGATGGAAGGGATCTTGTGTGTCCTCACTATGACATCCAGACTCCTATACAACCATGCATAGGAAGCTTCAATGTTGGTGATGAGCAAAGGGATCTGCTCATAGTTCCGAATCAACACCAAATTTGAGCTTTGTCTAAATATTCCTGTAGCTTCATCATTTTGTGCAAGTAAAGTGGGGCCCCTTTGTACATCATTGTCCAATCTTGTACATGTGCAATGGAAGCGTGGATGTCCTTGGAGTTTGGGTTGTCTTTGCGCATTGCTCTTGAAAACCGTATAGATGAACAACCTCTTTTTGCATTGTGACAAATCTTCTTTACAACATCTACATGGTGGTCTCCAAAGTTGATATCTCCACAAGTATTGCTTTCTTCATTTCTGCCATAGCGGATCCCGCGGACTGCTCTATTCTCTGCCTAGCCTCTTGCAAGTCCTTTGTCATCCAATCACTCTTTGTTATCAAGAACTTGAACATTGAACTCATGGCCTCTACATAAGCCTGAGAAGCCTCGGCCATGGCGGTTGGATGTCTTCTTACATCTGATACAATCACCCTTTTCTCTATGTGCACATGTGATGCGTGATCATCCGGGCACTTCTCTCTACATGCCTGTACAATCCTGTGTTGT
Source organism: Pinus taeda (assembly GCA_000404065.3). NCBI lineage: Eukaryota > Viridiplantae > Streptophyta > Pinopsida > Pinales > Pinaceae > Pinus > Pinus taeda. Next base: position 99,386 of record APFE031119985.1, on the reverse strand, counting down.
GACTTTTGGAATGACAGATTATACACATCCATCTCTAGATCATCATTAAGGAGAACAACCTCTCCTTTCTTGTTTGGGACCAGTTATGATTCTAGAGATGGTTGAGACTATGGTGCAACCTTGGATTCCCTTGGCATGAGATCAATGTCTTGGTCTTGTGGCTCTTATTTCGTCTTCATGTCCATTGTCTCAACCATCTGCTCAACCTGTTGAGTGAATTCTCGACTCTTCACCTTCTCACCATATTCACCTTCAAGGTCTTGGGGAAAGACCAACTTGGTAACCTCCTCGTGGTGATATTTGGTTACGAACTGATACCAAGCTTGGTACTGTGCTATCGTGTCCCTATATTGTTTGGTGATGTCTTTATCAAATCAGACTCTCGCCTCCATGGCTTCTGGGTATATGGTTCTCAAACCTTTGTCCAACTCATCTTAAAGCACGTGCAACACTGTCCTGAGTGTAGCTGGACCACCAATATACTTTTGTATGTTCTCTATGCTCAGCTGCAAGTCATCGTTGTTGGCTTCACACATCAACCTCTCTATGTACCCTTTGATCTCCAACATGACTTGGTTCCTCCTCATGGCTTGAGTGAGGGTTCCGATGGAAGGGATCTTGTGTGTGCTCACTATGACATCCAGACTCCTATACAACCATGCATAGGAAGCCTCAATGTTGGTGATGAGAGGAGGGATCTACTCATAGTTCTGGATCAACATCCAAATCTGTGTTTTGTCTAGCTATTCCTGTAGCTTCATCATCTTGTGCAAGTAAAGCGGGCCCCCCTTATACATCTTTATCCAATGATGTACATGTGCAATGGCAGCGTGGATATCCTTGGAGTTTGGGTTGTCTTTGCGCATTGCTCTTGAAAACCGTATAGATGGACAACCTCTTTGTGTACAGTGACAAATCTTCTATACAACATTTGCATGGTGTTCTCCAAAGTTGATATCTCCATAAGTATTGCTTTCTTCATTTCTTCCATAGCGGATCCCACGGATTGCTCTATTCTCTGCCTAGCCTCTTGCAAGTCCTTCGCCATCCAATCATTCTTTGTTATCAAGAACTTGAACATCGAACTCGTGGCCTCTGCATAAGCCTAAGAAGCCTTAGCCATGACAGTTGGATGTCTTCTTACATCTGATACAATCACCCTTTCCTCTATGTGCATAGGTGATGTGTGATCATCCGAGAGCTTCTCTCTACATGGATGTGCAATCATGTGTTGTGACTTGTGGAATGACAGATTATACACATCCATCTCTAGATCATCATTAAGGAGAACAACCTCTCCTTTCTTGTTCAGGACTAGTTGTGATTCTAGAGATGGTGGAGACTCTGGTGCAACCTTGGATTCCCTTGGCATGAGATCAATGTCTTGGTCTTGCGGCTCTTATTTCGTCTTCATGTCCATTGTCTCAACCATCTTCTCAACTTGCTAAGTGAATTCTCGACCCTACACCTTCTCACCATATTCCTCATCTCCTGACTGCTCTGGTTTCTCAACCTATATAGGCGCAGTTTTCTCTGTTAGTGTGCCTTGCCTTTCCTCCTGTTCATGTTTCTACTTTTCTTCCCCTTCTCTCCTCCTAAGTTCTTAATATTATTTTAGCTTTTCTATTTCCTACAACTTCCTCTCGGTATCTTCCAACCTTTGTTTATCTCTCTCCCTTTGTTCTACTCTCCTTTTGCACTCTCGCCTCTTTGCATATATCTCCAAAGCTACTCTTTCAACAAGAGGATCTTCTCTAAACTTGTAGCTTTTCTCAGCCTCTACATTCTGGGCAATATTCCACTTGCCTTTGTCTTGCGTTGGTTTGTTTCTCATTGTTGTTATTGTTGTTGCTTCCTGTGGTGCTTCCTTCCATTCTATGACTATGCTAACCGGTTCATTGAGCCTAGAAGAGTTATAACAATACCTCTAAGGATATTCCTCTGGCCAATGACACGCCTCGTAGATCCATGGGTAATACATCTTTGCACAGTGGTCCTTGAATATGCAATGGGGGTGATACAGATTGAACTCTTGATGCCGAATCCAAAACTATTCAAGTCCTCGGCCTCGGCATCTGCATCCTTCAAGGTATGGATCTCGTACAACCCAATCCGCAAAGGAAGAGTAGGCCATGGTGCCTTCTTCCTCCTATGTAGTCTTGCTGATAACCCTGTGGAGGTGTGGTACACCACCTCTTGCATTACCAGCTTGTCTGTGCAAAACTTCGGTAGCTCATGTGGAAGCTTCTCCGTGCTAAACATCCTGATGAAGGTGCCACCAGGTGAGGCATACCAATCTGCAATGTTAAGAAATGCCTGCATTGCTTCCTGGGAAATGCAAGACGGATCATGTTCAAATATCATCCTATATAGCAGGGTGATGAAGTGGTCAAATAGCCTCACCATGACTCCTCGGTAGTTGTACTTAGAGAGAAACTTGCAATGGACATTCACATCATCCTCTGATGGTGTCCATGTCCAACCCATGCTAAGGAACTGTTGTTGGGCACAGATTGCATCAAGCAAGTACGCGAACATAAAGAATCTTTCGTTCTCATCCTTAGGCGGAATCCAAGCATTAGACAAACACACTTTCAACTATAGAGCCAACATGTCATACCAGTTGAATGGCCTTCTTTCATTCTCCCACTGCTCCAACATAACCACCCAACTCTGCGGAAAGGTATCTGTGCTCTCTTGGCCATACAAGCGACATGCAAAGATGACCAAGAGTTGGTAAGCCTTCCTGAGTGACTTCGTCTTATAGACCTGGTTGGGTGTCGCTATGAACTTCGATGGCTCCTTTACACAACGCTTCATGATGTCTCTAGTGTTCACATTTTTGTTGGGATTGTAGAACAGTGCATCCAAGTAGTTCACCGGTTGCGGCAAGTGATACACCTGATGGTAGCTTTATGTCTTGAAGGTGGCAAGTTTTGTTCCAATGGTACTGCTTAGTGTCATCGTCTCAGGATCTGTATGTGAGACAATCCCGTGAATGATATCCGTGCACGGGAAGGAAGGGTACCTTCATGCAACCCTGTACAAGCGTGACTTGTGGATGTTGACATATACTTGTCGATCTTCCAAATCTTCCTTAAAACTACCTGCAAATATATCCTTTATTTTTTTTCATGTAATCTTCATGTCCTCTACAAATAGTTGAGTGTCTACCCAGATAGGAAATTTCATTCACACCTATTCAACCACATCTCCAGTGTTGCTCTCTACAGTATCCTTCGATCCAACTCTCTTGGAAACCATGATGACTGTACTGCTAAGAAGTTGCTCAACAACTAATGTACCAGGAGACAAAGTAGACACTCATGACAAGAAAATTCCATCTTAAAAACACAAAGCACTTCAAGGATCGATCATGCAACAAACTAGGACACTGCTAAGAAAGATTACTCAATTGTGAATTTCAAAGGTGAAAGACTGTCAACTAGATCTGCACATTGTGTAGTGCCAGATGCTAGTGAGAGGTACTACTAACTAGAACTCTGCAGAGTGCAGTCCAGTATGGCTAGCTATGGACTGGAACTATGTAATGCGCAATTTAGTCTAGCTTGATGTTGGCTGTGATTGCACATTGCACAATCGTAGTGGTAAAGAATGGGGACTGAATCTTGGAACTACACAGAGCACAGCTGGAGCCAGTGACTGGTAGCCTCTATGTAATTTTTGGAGCCAAGGCAGAGCCTTGAGTTCTAGAAATGCACAGTGCATGCCCGAAGAATCTAGATCTGAGCCAAGGCAGCCCAGATTTTCCTAAGGGCAACTTGAAAACGAGTATATATGAATGCATGAGAAAATGATTGTGCATATCTGAATGAATGGTCATGCATGCAATCAAAGCAAGTGCAGAAATCAATCAAACAGACAAACAACGAAGTTGGTGGGGAGATTTGCCGCAACGACGACCATTAGTGCAAAATGGGGTTATGCATGTGACGCTTAAGAAAGGCAATGCAAAACTTGAAACAACACTTATACAAGTTAAAACAAACTAAAACATCAGCAGTCATTCAACAAAACATGCAAAACAACACTCACACAAGCCAAGGAAACAAAAAGCAACAGAAAAAACAGCAAAAGACTTGAAAAGAAAAACTTTCACAGAAAATTTTTGTCGATCGTCTTGAAGGTTCAAGATTCTCGAGAATGCCAGAGCTCCAAGATCAAATATGCAAATGAGCTCTGGCAGTGTCCATTAAATAGATTTGGTCAATTTAGGGTTTATGATGTGCATGCCAATAATTTAGGAAAAAGTGACAAGTGGCGGCAGTCTCTAAAATTAGATCAAGTGTAACACCCACGGCTAAAAATAGATCCCTATTTTTTAGGGATGTTTTTTTCCTTTTGTTGTTTTTTCTTTTTTGGGAAAGGGTTGCCATGTATGCATGGAGAGATTGCACAGTTTTGGAGGGAACCAAGCAAACTGTTGGCACATGCATCAGGTAGCAGTTGAGGGAATGCTTTTGCACAATTCCTGGGTTTAGTGGTTTTGGTTGCCTCTCATGCTTTGCGCAACTTCCTAGCGTAAGACAAGCTATCAACTAGGTTTGCGCATTTTTGGCGCTGAAGCTCACTACCAGGCTTATCTGTGTAATTCTTTAGACCGAGCCTCACTGTTGAGCTACTCTCCGCAATTCCTGATAGCAAAGCTGGTTTCCCTCTAGGAATGCGCAGTTTGCTAAGGCAGTGCAAGAACCGGATCAACCAAGTCACTAGGGTCAGCTTGTGGTTAGAAAAAAAAGAAAGTAAGTGAACATAAGCTGCAAAATGACAAATAAAATAAAATGAAATCACAAGTACCTGAGCAGTGTAAGACAAGTTGCTAATATTTTAAGGGGGGGGGGGCTCCAAAATAAAGTGAAGGCAAAATTTTGGAGGGTGGTTGTAGCCGCTACAACATTGGTGACACACTGGTAGAACTCTAGCTCTCTGTATGGAACTTGTCTCATGTAAAGCGAGTGTAATTCCTCTGGAAGTATTGTTTGATTCTTTAATCATCATGGCTTCCTCACTAGCTTGAGTTAAAAATATACTCCATGCTATTTTCTTGATCAATCAACACACATACCAAGCCAATTCAACTAAGTTTTTTCAATTGGGCATGAGGAGTATATTTATGCACAAGTAATGTAGACTCTTAGAGTTTTAGTCTCATCTTTGGTGTTTCTCCGCTGCCAACAAGCATGGACAGTACCCCGACGGAATTGCTTGTTTCACCTCTCTACACAGGAAGCCTTTCTCTTCTTTCGCCTTATTTTATTTATTTATTTTTCAAATTTTTTTTAGAGAACTATGCATAGGCACTTATTTATTTCCATGAGGTGGAACAGGGATCCCAACGTAAAGTGATATTTCCAATGCAGCAACTAGCGCATTGGGTGGCCCATGTTAGTCAAGGTATGGTTGATAAGAAATATATTCAGACAAACCAACCTGCAATAAAGATAAAACAATCAAAACCATCACGCTCGAAGTTTGAATGCGTTCACAGAAAAGAAAAAAGTAAAACTGCAAGACAAACACTCTGTGGACTTACCATGGTTTGGTAGTGCATTGTGCGCAAATGATGAACGTGCACACTCTTTTAATCTTTGCAAACGAGCAAACATGTAGAAAGAATAAAACTTTCACTTCGCAACATGACTTGCTACGTATGACTCCTCCAATGCATGAGCAATAGGATCATATGATTCTGGTGGAGGGTGTAAGATGTGCATATCATATTTATTTTCAATTTAAATGAGAGAGTGATGAGGAGCTTGAGGTGGTTTAACAGATTTCTGATCGGGAGCAGAACTAACCTCAAGACAGCGAGGACCTGACATAACCATAAGCTCACGCTGAAGTGCCTTCATAGCTTATGGGGTTTCCACTTCATCAGCAGGTAGATCATCAAAGATTGGTGACCTAGAAAGATCAACAACAAGTGAATCAGAATCATGATCAAATGGAGTAAAGAGATCACGACAACCACGATCAAAAAAATCGAGATGTACATTGACATCCTCATGATCTAACGAATCGTACAGAGGGGTAGATGAGAAACAGAAATTTTCACCCTCTGAATTTTCAAAAATGAAATATGACAGATTGAGTGGATTCGGAAGGAAATATTTGTCCTCGTTGTAATCAAATGACAGACTAACATCTTGTGCATCCTACGAATGATCGGAAATAGAAACATCCGATAATGAATTTTCACAAGAAAAATTATAAATGGCAATATCATAAAAGATGTCGGGATAGAGCAGACGAGGTGTGGAATGAAGGAGGTCATCCTTCACTGCAAGTTCTTCTTTAGATTCCCACACATACTCATCAAAAATGGCAATGCAGGTTGGCTTCTCAACACCAACTCTATTGACAACTTGATCCTCATGAACATTACATGCAGAGTCCGGAATGGACGAACACACAACCCCAAAATCCAAAGGATCAACAGAACGAGAGGACGAAGCTTGAGAAAACAAGTCCATGTGACAACCAACAAGCTTGCAGTCCACCTCTACGCAGAACCCCAGAGCAGGTGAGGTGGGAGAAGGTGAAGGTTCAACATAGGGGTTCGTAATTTTTCCCACCTTGTCCTGCGAAGCTAGATTTGTTTGGTGAGGAGCGGAAGGCGAGTCACCTATGACAGCAACCTTGTCTATCTTAGATTTGGCAGCTCTAACACCGAGGTATGCTGGGAGGGGTTCAAATGATTTTAACTCATGAGGATTTTTAGATACATGAAGAAGATATTGAAACCTTTCCCTGAGATATTTCCAATTGAATTCATCTTCGGATATTTTAAAAGAAATATTTTGGAAGCGCTCCCGAAATTGCCAAAGAGATTCATTAGGCGCTTTCCGTAATTCTAGAATTTTTTTTATCAAGTTCTTGATGGTCATAATGATAAAAACCTAACTCTCTGAAACTGTGATCGAAAGAGTGAATGGAGTTTGCGGGAAATGTGTGACACCATTGTCGTGTGCGCCTTTTGAATGTGTAAGCGAACAACCCACAGGAAATGATGTTTGAGGGGACTTCATTCCTGTGACATAATCCTGCGAAGGAAACTCTATGCCTTAGCAAGGATTCTCTGCCTTCACCATCATACTTAAATTGTGACAAATCATCAAGAACATCCTCTGACACTTCGAAATCTTCTACATGAGAAAAACATGTCAGAAGTGTGATTGTAATGTAAGTCATGAATGATGTGTACGGAATCAGAACAAACTTTGAGGACTCAGCTTGTCATTTGGCCCTCCTTCTAGCACCAGAAATGTTGACGGTGTTGTACCGACCAACACATTAGGGGATCTCCCCAGCATGAAGTCCCAACTAGACCTCACAAACCATTTGGAGTAGGAGTCCCAGCAGTGGATAGTAGAATAGCACCTTGAATGTTGTAGTAGGTAGACGTAATTATGATAACTTTGTCGGAAGAAAGGGTGTGACCTCACAGCGAGTCAACTGAGAAGCATGGGGGTTCTAACACATAGAGGGGAAAATAAAATGTGCCCCTTAGAACCCTATAATAGTATGCAAACTAAAAGTAACACACGAGCTTAATGACATCACAGGCTAGAAGCGGAATAGTCCACAATCCAAAGTGACGGGTTAATACAACAACACGTCTTCAACAAGATTCATACAATCATATACAAAATAGTGCATACACAAATGCGTAAGTGAAATAACATACAATGCTAAAGTAACTAGAATATTCGAACTACAATAACAACATATTCATGAAAATGTGTTGGCTCAGTTATATTATATAAATTGAAAGTTCCATATATACATACACCATTTCCAGCCACTAACCCCAATAGTGGAACATTACAGTCAACACAGTCTAGTCCTCCAAAGAGATGTACTTGCTCTATGCTGTGGAGAAGCCAAGGCTCCTCACAATACTCTCCAAGCCTTCTCTAAGCAATGCCTAGCCAAAAGCTTGGCTCCCAAAAAACTTGTGCTATGATTTATGAGGTTCTAAGTATAGTAAAGGGTGGGGTGACCCTTGATATTCCCCATGACTCTTGGACTACCCTCATGACTCTTGACATTACATAGTGATTTTTCACATTCCACTTACAACATATTTACAATAATACAATTTCCACATATACCCATGTGGGACAAAATAGGCTTGAGCTAGCCTAACAAGACAAATAACTTCACTTGGAGTCTTGGAGAAAGACCAACTCGATAACCTCCTTGTGGTGATCTTCGATGATGACCTAATACCAAGCTTGGTACTATGTTATTGTGTCCCCATATTATTTGGTGATGTCTTTATCGAAGTGGACTCTCGCCTCCATGGCTTTCGGGTATATGGTTATGAAACCTTTGTCCAACTCATCCTGAAGCATGCGTAGTACTATCCTAAGTCTGGTTGGACCACCGATATACTTCTGCATGTTCTCTGCGCTCAGCTGCAAGTCATCACTAGTGGCTTCGCACATCAACCGCTATATGTACCTATTGACCTCCAGCATGACTTGGTTCTTCCTCATGGCTTAAGTGAGGATTCCAATGGAAGGGATCTTGTGTGTCCTCACTATGACATCCAGACTCTTGTACTACTGTGCATAGGAAGCCTTAATGTTGGTGATGAGTGAAGGGAGTTTTTCATAGTTCCAGATGAACATCGGAATTCATGCTTTGTCTAGCTCTGCCTATGGCTTCGCCATCTTGTTCAAGTAAAGCAGGGCCCCTTTGTACATCATTTTCCATTCCTGTACATGTGCAATGGTAGCGTGGATGTCCTTGAGAGTTTGGGTTGTCTTTGCACACTGTTGCTGAAAACCGTATAGATAGACAACCTCTTTGTGCACGGTGATAAATATTCTATACATCGTCTGCATGGTGGTCTCCAAACTTGATATCTACGCAAGTATTTCTTTCTTCATTTCTGCCATAATGGATCCCGAGGATTGCTCTGTTCTCTGCCTAGCCTATTGCAAGTCCTTTACCATCCGATCATTCTTTGCTATCAAGAACTTAACTGTCGAACTCGTGACTTTTTCATAAGCCCAAGAAGACTCAGCCATGGCAGTTGGATGTCTTCTGACATCTAATACAACAACCCTTTCCTCTATGTACGTAGGTCATGTGTTATAAGTCGAGAGTTTCTTTCTACATGTTTGTCCAATCCTATGTTGTAACTTATCGAATGACAAATTATACACATCCATCTTCGGCTCATCATCAAGGAGAACAACCTCTCCTTTCTTGCTCAGGACTGGTTGTGATTCTGGAGATGGTGGAGACTGTGATGCAACCTCGAATGCCCTTGGCATGAGATCAGTGTCTTGGTCATGTGGCTTTTGTTCCATAGCCATGTCCATTGTCTCAACCATCTCCTCAACTTGTTGAGAAACTTCCCAAACCTGTGCCTCCTCACCCTCTTCTTCATCTGCTAGCTGCTCTGCTATCTCAACCTATATATGCACAATTTTCTTTGTCAGTGCACCTTGCCTTTCCTCCTGTTCCTATTTCTTCTTTTCTTCCCCTTCTCTCCTCATGAGCTCTTTCTCTAGTTTCAGCTTCTTTTTTGTTTCCTGCAACTTCCTCTTTGTATTTTCCAACCTTTTCTTATCTCTTTTTCTTCATTCCACTCCCATTTCACATTGTTGCCTCTTTGCATCTATATCTAAAGCTACTATCTCAACAAGAGGATCTTCTCTGAACTTGTAGCTTTTCTCAACCTTTGCGTTATTTCCAATCTTCCTCTTGCCTCTGTCTTGCGTTGGTTTTTTGCTCACTATCATTGTTGTTGTTTCTTTCGGTGGTGTTGCTGTCTGCATTGATGCTTTCCATTCTACGGCTATGTTGACCATTTCATTAAGCCTAGAGGAGTTATAGCAATACCTCCAAGGATCTTCCTCTCACCAATGACATGTCCCATGGATCCATGGGTAATACACCTTTTCACAGTGGTTCTTGGATATGCAATGGGGGTCATATGGATTGAAACTCTTGGTGCCAAATCAAAACTTCTTAAAGTCCTTGGCCTCGGCCTCGACATCCACATATTTTAATATATGGATCTCATACAACCCAATATGCCAAGGAAAAATAGGCCATGATGCCTTCTTCCTCTTGTACAGTCCTGTTGATAACCCTGTGAAGATGTGATATGCAACCTCTTGCATGACTATTTTGTCTGTGGAAAACCTCATTATCTCATGAGGAGGCTTATCCATGCCGAACATCCTGATGAAGGTGCCACCAGGTGAGGCATACTGATCCAAAATGGATTTTGGATAGACTCCTAAGTCTAAGTGTTCCTCACTAAGGAAAATGTAAGTCCAAGGAAGTTTCTGGAACTAGCCCCATTGCAGAGATCATCTCATTCTGAATCTACTGCAACTTGAATGGGAAAAAACTGATTTAGGATGCAGAAGTTATCATAAAATGAAACTGCCTCTATCCTTCCGAAAAAGGAGTAAAATCCCCTAAAAAGGGATCCTAAAACCCCTCTAAGTCTTCAAACTCCTCGAAAATATTCAAAACTAGCGCAAAAGGAGGACCTTTGTAAAGGGTGGATAACACTATCGGGACCCAAAAATATGAAGAAATGGTGGAAAATCAAGCCTATCAAAGGTCAAAGAAACAACGAACAGGAGCCGTCAGATCTGGCCGATCAACAGTCCAAATCCGATTGGCGAATCGCAATCGAAGGTAGATATACGATGGGATCGGGCTGAGCAATATGTCAATGGCCGATATCGGCGGATCACAATCGGCGATGCCACGAGGCAAAGAGAGGACCCCACAACACGCGATGTGCCGATCGCCGATATCGATGGATCGCAATCAGCGTTGGCATCGGTCATGCCATATGGCTTACCCCAAGTCCTCGAATATGCGACTTGCGATATATATATATACGAACCCGACGAGACAATAAATTATATTTGAGATATTTTGAAATCCATTAAAAAGGCAATTTTATGTGTATTTCACATATTTTGTTTAATAAACGAAAAGCAAAGGAATGCGTCGTTTCGATGAAACCAGACCCGAAAGGGTTCTGAAATGCAAATACATAATATTTCAAATCTAATAAAGCCATCTTTTCGGGATTTTTCCATGTTTCAACGTATTTTTAAAATACAAAGGGAAACCATAGAACAAGGTCGAAGCGACTTGCGATAGAGATTTCAGGCGGACCCAATAGGGATATAGTGCACATTTATGAAGATTTGAAGTCCGATGAACAGTGTTTTCTGTGGATTTTTCTTGTGTTTAATGTATTTTCCTGTGTAAGCCGATAATGGCTATATTGGGGGATTTCAAGCGTCGATGCACTCTCTCGTTATAGAATAGGTGGCATCCATCCCTGAGGGCATTTAGCAATGATTTGCTAACGCTCAAAGAGGGGATTTGAGCAGACCAAAATAGGAAGACAGAGAGCCCAAGAGGGAAAATGAACCAACAGCGCTGATTTGGCTTAAAAAGCCATAGAACGATAGACACAGGGATTATTGTTGATTTTTGGTTGTTGTTGTTGTTGATTATTGGGAGTTTGTTGCTAAAAGTGAAGCCAAAGTAGGAAGCTACGGTGAAAGAGACAGCGCAGAAGCAAAAGAGCAACCAAGGGAGTCACTTGGAAGCCAAGTGAAAATCCAAGAGAGTTGTAAACTGATAGAGGGCAGAAAGAAGCCAAAGTCAGAGCTAAGAGCCAGAACCAAGAGCCAAGAGCTAGAGCTTCAAGAGCCAGGGGATAAAATGGTGTCTAAACCCACTGTTTTAGTGTAGAACAGCAGGATTTGGGCCAAGAGCTTGTAAAAAAGACTTATACCATAATCCCAAAGAGCTTAGTTGAGTTGACTAGAGCTCACGGAGACGTAGCCCAAGAGTTGTGGGTGAACTCTTAATTAAATTGATGTCTTATGTGTTGTTTTTTTTACTGTTGCATTATTTACTGTTACATGTATTTATGTATATCAGTTCAAGCACATTTACATATCAGCACAAACAACGGATCTCAAAGCATATAATCAGTTTAAAACAAACCGAAGCATACACCCATATTTTCAAGCACATCTTTATTTTCGCATTGGTTAATCATTTAGACTTGGGAAAATTTAAATCTTTGGAAGTGGGAGACGTTCTTGTAAGTTAGACAAGCCTAAGTGACCCATTTTCAGATCAGGTGGTATTGGAGCTTAAGTTGGATTAAACCCACCTTCAAAGGAGGTTATATCAGAATGCTTGATTGATAGAGCAAAGATTGCTTATCTAAAAGGTGTTTGGGCAGTCAAGGATTTATTGTCTGATTGATGTATGTTTGTTGCAGACTAACTATTTTCTGAGTTTGCAGAGGTAAAGGGAAAGCTATTGGCTCAGTCCAAGAAGGACAAATAGGAAGAAGGGTTGAAGGCATTCTTCTATCCCAAAGGACCTCAAGGCGGTCGTTAAAGCACAAGAGGTTTGTTGCAAAAGGTTGTTGAATAAGCTCTTTATTTATCTTGTTGAAGTTTTTTTGTTTATTGGCATAATGACAACTTCTACAAGTGGGTCCTCAAATTCTGCCTTCTTCACAAGATTCTTTGATGAAGACATGAAGCAAGAATTGTCCACCATGATGGATATGGTGAGAGAAATGTATGAGGATGGAAGGAAGAGCAACATGCTTAGAGTGCAGTTGAATTCCATGAAGGAAGAGAAGCAGTTTCTTTCTGACAAATTGCAGGAAATGGAGAGGAAACTTCATATTGCAAATATGAACCTGAAAAGGATGCATGAGTTGGAGACATAGCTCTTTGTTTCCCAAGAAGCCTTAGTCAAGTATTAGCCTGAAGAAGAGGTAAACCATTCCAGATTGTCTTCAAATTCCTCTAAGGATGCTTCTATTGGTTCTTTTGAAAAACATACTAAAGGCATAGGTTCCAAGCTAATGTCCAAAATGAGCTATGAAGGAAAGGGCTTTGGTAGACATGCACAAGGTATTGTTGAACCAATAATGATTGAGGAGAGGCCTAATTATTTGGGTCTTGGCTGTGGACAAGCTTATGGAGAAAGTTCCAAGGCTGCCATCAAGGCCATTGAAACAGCTCCAAGAAACAGTTGCATTGTAGAGTGTGAAGATTGTATTCAAGAGGAATGCAATAGCTTGAAACATCATTTGCAGGATGCAGGTGTTCAGAAGCACACACTTGAACCAAAGAGTTGTGGAAACTCTAACAACCTTGAAGAGATTGATGGTGTTCCAAAGGGATTCACTTCTTCATTTGCTTCACCTCCCCATGAAGGCAATAAAGGTAAAAGAGGCAAGTATAAATCTGGTTCTAAGTATTTTCCTTTTGATTTTGCAAAGCATGGTAAATTTCCACATAATCATGGGAAAAGAATTGCATGTTCCTTTTTTGGTTTGGGTTAACCATCATGTTTCTAGATGTTGGAAGAGAATGACCACATACATGAAATTTTTGAAGGAAAAGAAGCAAAGAGCCAAAGGTCCATTAGAGAAGGCAAATCATGATGTCAAGAGGATGCACATGTGTTGCACTTACTGCCATAAGTAAGGGCATCTTGTTGAAAGGTGTTGGAATCTAAATCCAGTAATGCTTCCACCAAAGCTGAAGAAAGTGGAAAGAGAAGATGGCAGAAATGGAAATGAAGTTTCCATAGATGATGTGCTTCAAATTGATTCACATGTTGATGTTGATGTGCATATAGAGGAAAGACCCTTGAACTGGATTGGTAAGAAATGGTTAGAGTTTTTTTCCAATTGAGAATTGCATGTCTATTGATGCATCTATTTGCATTTCTTTGTTGAGGAGATGCAAGTTGCAGGTCTACCAAGATGGTGAATGGAAAAAGGTTGAGTAGGAGACTCACTTTGTTGTTGCAACATTACATTTCATTTAAGCTTCGAAAGTACAATGTGCTTAAGTGAAAGTTCAAGGATGAAATGCGTGCATGAGCATGAGATGCATGAACACAGGGATGATGATTTCCCTTGTTTTTGAACATGTATCTATTATTAACTTGCAGGGTTGATCGCTTTGACATGCATGTGATGCCATGTTGACTTGGGAGAAGTTAACTTGGTCTCCAAATGGAGATAATGATGAAGTGTTTCATCTTTTGAAAAAGAGTCCTAATGGTCTTTGTTTACATGCTTGACTTGAAGGGTCATTTGTTTAAAGGCATGTTTTGTGGACTTGTTATCTAGTCCATCATTTGTATGCAGATGTAAGACATGGAGGTGTTCACAAGACATGAAATATGTTCTTTTGTTGAATCAGGAGTTTAAGTCATCCAGTTGTTGTCTGTATTTATGTTGTTGTTAACAGTTGTTGTTGACTACTTGTTAAACAGGTACAAATGAAAATTTTTGTGAAGCAGATGTACTTCACATTTGTTTGAGCCACCTTGGATCAATGATCAAGGAAGAGAAGCTCAAACTACCTTTTATAACCATGTCAACATGAGTTCTGCAGGAAGGCAAGGAGAAAGACAGTTCTTCCCCAGAAGGCCAGCCCATCCAAGAAGGGAAGTGGTCAGAAACTTTGGTTCAGAGGCACTATGCAAAGGCAAGTGTAAGGAGGCTGAAAGAAGATGGTGAGTCACTCTCATTTACTATTCAAATCAGTATATCAATCTTTTGGAGACCAAAAGTTCTTTTAGTGGGAAGGCGTGATCCAAAATGTATTTTGAATAAACTCCTAAGTCTAAGTGTTCCTCATTGACGAAAATGAAAGTCTAAGGAAGTTACTAAAACTAGCCCCATTGTAGAGATTGTCTCATTCTGAATCTACTGCAACTTGAATTGGCAAAAACTGATTTAGGATGCAGAAGTTATCATCAAAATGAAATTGCCTCTATCCTTCGGAAAAAGGTGTAAAATCCCCTAAAAAGGGATCTTAAAACCCTCTAAGTCTTCAAAATCCTTGAAAATATTCAAAACTATCACAAAAGAAGGACCTTTAGAAAGGGCGGATAACACTATCGAGACCCAAAAATATGAAGGAATGGTGGAAAATTGAGCCTATTAGAGGTAAAAGGAACAGTGAACAGGAGTCGTCGGATCTGGCCGATCAACAGTCCAGATTCGATCGGCAAATCACAATCGGAGGCAGATATGTGATGGGATCGGGCCGAGCGATGTACCGATCGCCGATATCGACGGATCGCAATTGGCGTTGGCATCAGTCACGCCATATGGCTTACCCCGGGTCCCCACGATACGCGACTTGCGATATATATATATATATATATATATATATAATATATATATATATATATATATATATATATATATATATATATATATATATATATATATATATATAGACGGACCTGATGGGACGATAAATGATATTTGAGATATTTTGAAGTCCATTAAAAAGGTAGTTTATGTGTATTTCGCATATTTCATTTAATAAATGAAAAGCGAAGGAAGTGTCGATCCGATGAAACCAGACCCGAAAGGGTTCCGAAATGCAAATACATAATATTTCAAATCCGATAAAGCCATTTTTTTCGGGATTTTTCCATGTTTTAACGTATTTTTAAAATACAAAGGGAAATCTTGGAACAGGGCCGAAGTGACTTGCGATAGCAATTTCAGGCCGACCCGATAGGGATATAGTGCGCATTTACGAAGATTTGAAGTCCGGTGAACAGTGTTCTCTACGAATTTTTCCCGTTTTTAATGTATTTTCTTCTGTAAGCCGAGAATGGCTATATTGGGGGATTTCAAGCACTGATGCACTCTCCCATTATAGAATAGGCGTCATCCATCCCTGAGGGCGTTTAGCAATGATTTCTAACGCTCGGAGAAGGGATTTGAGTGGACCAAAACAAGAAGATAGCGAGCCCTAGAGGGAAAATGAACCAACATCGCCGATTTGGCTTAAAAAGCCACAGAAGGACAGAGACGGGGATTATTGTTGATTGCTGGTTGTTGTTGGTGATTATTGGGGGTTTTTTGCTGAAAGTGAAGCCAAAGTAGGAAGCTAAGGTGAAAGAGGCAGCGGAGAAGCAAAAGAGAAGCCAAGGGATTCACTTGGAAGCTAAGTGAAAAGCCAAGAGAGCTGTAAACTGATAGAGGGCAGAAAGAAGCCAGAGCCAGAGTCAGAGCCAAGAGCCAGAACCAAGAGCCAAGAACCAGAGCCAAGAGCCAGAGTTTCAAGAGCCAAGGGATAAAATGGTGTCTGAACCCACTGTTTCTGTGTAAAACATCAGGAGTTGGGCCAAGAGCTTGTAAAAAGGACTTATACCATAATCCCAAAGAGCCTAGTTGAGTTGACTAGAGCTCACGGAGACGTAGCCCAAGAGTTGTGGGTGAACTCCTAATTAAATTGTTGTCTTATGTATGGTTTTTTTTATTGATACATTATTTACTGTTACATGTATTTATGTATATCAATTCAAGCACATTTACATATCAGCAAAAACATCAGATATGAAAGCATATAATCAATTTAAAACAAACCTAAGCATACACCCATATTTTCAAGCACATATTTATTTCTGCATTGGTTAATCATTTAGACTTGGGAAATTTTAAAGCTTTGGAAGTGGGAGAGGTTCTTGTAAGTTAGACATGAAGCCTAACTGACCCATTTTCAGATCACATACTAATCTACAATGTTAAGCAATGCCTGCATCGCTTCCTAGGACATGCAAGGTGGATCCTATTCAAATATCATCATGTACAGTGGGGTGATGAAGTGGTCAAACATCCTCGCCATGACTCCTCAGTAGTTGCACTTAGAGAGCAACTTGGAATAGACGTTCATAACATCCTCCGATGGTGTCCATGTCCAACCCATGCCAAGGAACTGCCGCTGGGCATAGATTGCATCAAGTGGGTACGTGAACATAAAGAGTCTTTCTTGCTCATCCTTAGGCAGACTTTGGGCATTAGGCACATGCACTTTCAATTATAGAGCCAACATGTCATACCAGTTGAATGACCTTCCTTCATTTTCCAATTGCTCCAACATAACCACCCAACTCTGCGGGAAGGTCTTTGTGCTCTCTTGGTCATACAAGTGACATGTAAAGATGACCAAGAGTTGGTAAGCCTTCCTAAGTGACTTCGTCTTGTAGGTCAAGTTGGGTGGAGTTGTGAACTTCGATGGCTCCTTTTCCCAACGTTTCATGATGTCTTTAGTGTTCACATTGCTTTTGGGAGTGTAGAACAGTGCATCCACGTAGTTCACCGACTATGGCAAGTGATACATCTTATGGTAGTTTTCCGTCTTGAAGGTGGAAATATGTGTTCCAAGGGTACTACTCAGTGTCATTATCTCAGGATCTGTATGTGAGACAATCTAGTGAATGACATCTGCGCATGGGAAGGCAGGGTACCTGCATGCAACCCTGTACAAGCCTTATTTGTGGATGTTGACATAGACTTGTTGATCTTCCATATCTTCCTTAAAACTACGTGCAAATATATCCTTTATTTCTTGCCATATAATCTTCATGTCCTTCTCTAAGAATAGTTGTGTGTCTGCATAGATAGGAAAGTTTATTGACACCTATTCAACCACATCTCCAGCGCTGCTCTCTACAGTATCCTTTGATCCAGCTCTCTTGGAAACCATGATGCTTGTAATGCTAAGAAGTTGCTCAACAAATGATGTACCTAGAGACATAATGGACACTCACGGCAAGAAAATGTCAGCATAAAATCACAAAGCACTTCAAGGATTTATCATGCAACAAACTAGGAAACTGCTAGGCAAGATTGTGCAGTTGTGACTTTCAGAGGTGAGAGACTGTTAGCTGGATTTGCACATTGCACAGTCCCAGCTGCCAGTGATAGGTACTGTTGACTAGAATAGTGCAGAGCACAGTCCAATATGGCTAGCTATGGGCTAGAATTGCGCAATACACAGTTTAGTATGGCTTGATGTTGGCTAGGATTGCGCATTGCACAATCCCAATGGGCAAGAGTGGGGACTGACTCTTGCAATTGCGCAAAGCACAGCTAGAGCCAGTGACTAGCAGCCTATGTGCAATTTCTAGAACCAAGGCAAAGCCTTGAGTTCCATAAATGCGCAGTGCATGCGCATGTCGGGAGAAGCTAGATCTGAGCCAAGGCGGCCCAAATCTGCCCAAGGGAAACTTGAAATGAGTAGATTTGAATGCATAAGAAAAGGATGGTGTAGATCTAAGTGAATGGTCATACATGCAATCAAAGCAAGTGTAGAAATCAGTCAAACAGACAAACAATGAAGCTGGTGGGGAGAGTCATCATAATGGCAATCGTTAGTGCAAAACGAGGTTATGCATGCGACGCTTTAGAAAGGCAATGCAAAACTTGAAATGTCACTTCTACAAGTTAAAACAAAATGCTTTCACATCAGCAATCGTTCAACAAAACATGCGAAACAACACTCACACAAGCCAAGGAAACAAAAAGCGACAGAAAAAGCAGCAAAAGACTTGAAAAGCAAAACTTAACCATAAAAGTTGTGCCGATTGTGTCGAAGGATCCTAGATGCCTTGGGAATGCCATAACTCCAAGATCGAATATGCAAATGAGCTCTAGTGGCATCCATTAAATAGATTTGGTCGATTTAGGGTTTATGATGTGCATGAAAAAAATCTAGGAAAAAGCGACAAGTGGTGGCAGTTTCTAAAATTAGATCAAGTGTAACTCCCACTGCTAAAAATATATCCCTAATTTTTTGGGATTATTTTTTATTTTTGATTTTTTTTTATTTTTCGGGAAAGAGTTGCCATGCATGCATGGAGAGATTGCGTAGTTTTGGATGGAGTTGGGCAACTTGCCGGCACATGTATTGGGCAGTAGCTGAGGGAACACTTCTGTACAATTCCTGGGCTAAGTAGTTCTAGCTGCCTCTCAAGCTTTATGCAACTTCCCAGCCAAAGACAAGTTGTCAGCTGGGTCTACGCATTTCTGGAGCTGAAGCTCACTGTCGGGCTAATCTACGCAATTCTTGAGAGCAAGGCTCATTGTTGGGCTACTCTGCGCAATTCCTAAGAACAAGGTTGGCTTCCCTCTAGGAATGCGTAGTTTGCCAAGGCAGTGCAAGAACCGGATCAACCAAGTCACGGGGGTCAGCTTGTGGTTAGACAGCAAAGAAAGTAAGCGAACACAATCTGCAAAATGACAAATAAATTCAAATGAAAGCACAAGGACCTGAGCAATGCAAGACAAGTTGCTAATATTTTAAGGGGGAAGGCTCCAAAACAAAGTGAAGGCAAAATTTTGGAGGGTGGTTGTAGCCGCTACAACATGAGGACACTTGTTTTAATAATTACCATATGCTTGGAAACTTAAGCATTGAACATGTGTCACGTCTCTTCTATCTTGAGAAGGAGGAGGACGTCTTCTTTGTGGAGCCAGACTTGGAGCAAGCCTTGAATTAAGTCTTCTACCTATACCTCTTTGGAATCTTCCAAAATTTCTTGTACGTTTGTTATTCTTTGAGTGGGCTGCAAAAGCTTGAGAGTCTTAACCTGGATTTGCAATCTTGCCTTTGGAAAGGAGTCTTGATTCTTCTTGAGCGCAAGCATCCCATAACTTATCAAACAAAGGAGCAATTTCTCTTCCACTAATGCTTGCTACAAAAGGATCCCAAGATTCATGTAAACCACCCATTGCCACAACAACCAATTCTTTGTCAGATATTTCTTCATCAATAGCTTTGAGTTGATCTCTTATTTGAGATATTCTTACAAAGTATGATGCTACAGTATCATTCTTTGTCATCTTGATCTTACAAAGATGACCTCTTAGACTTATTGATTGATTGATGTTGTTAATGATGTACAATCTAATAAAAGCACCATACATCTCCTTGGAAGGTTACTGATCAGTAATATAGGAAATTACATGATCCCTAACAAATTCCACAATTATGCTCCTAGCCAAGATGAGAGAGTTGTTCAACAAAAAACATTTTTAAATTGTAGCTAATGTTAGTCTTCATAATGTGATATAATTTTATCATCGACATATTTATTATATTTTGTTTCTTCAAAACAAGTTCTTCATGCTCAAAGAGTCAAAAGAATTTATTATGAGTCAAAATAATTTGTATTTGAATCATGTCCAATTTGGACATTTGAAAGAAAATAAATTGAATATCTATTTTTAAGACAAAGAGTCAACACAAATACCAAGTTAGCCTCCTAGGACAAGTTGGCCCAGTGGCACCTATTAGTGTTAATTTTAATGACTTGATTGTTCTATGTTGTAGATAATTGCAATTTTGAAAATATTTCAACATTTCACATAACATTCACCCCACAACATTATTTCATCACTAGTAATTATGTAGAGAGAACAATAACATCAACAATGTAGCAAAACAATCAAGAACAACAGAAAAAACACATGCACAAGAGGGACACCAATATTTAGGTCAGAGACCAGGGAAAAACCCCAGAAGGGGGAAAACCCAACCAGATTATTTTTCTATTAGATATTCATCAATTGTTCAATTGGGATACAAACTACATACATAATGAAATACATCAATTACATCAAGCCATCTAGGGCCAACCCAAGTCAGTTCACAACTTCGTTTGTGAATTAATCTGATCTCAAGGGAGTGGTTGCAATAGCATCCATATCAGCGCAATCATTGTCAAGTTTCATTATCATCACGTACCATACTCCCTATCAAATGTACCATATCATATAAAAGAAAAGGTCATTGCCATTAGTAAGGTCTCTGTTAACAAGGTTACTATCATCCAAGGTTATGTCCATGCCAATTGATATTGTCAGGTCACTATCATAGATTATTGTATGGAGCACAAACATCACTACCAAATGTCATTGTCATAAGAAGCAAGGAACTTATCATCACTGACTCATTGTTACATAGGTCATTTTATCACTATATTACTGTTACTTAAGTTACAACCATATCTAGGGTTATTGTTCATCAAAGGACATTGTAAAGCATAATCACATTGACTTACTATTCACAAGATCATTGTCATGTCTCAAAGCACATGACTTAATCCTGTTATTACTATAACATAATATGTGTGTGTGTGTGTGTGTCCTTACATCAAAATCACTGAAATATAACTTACATTTATGCAAACTCACTACCATATAGAAGATCATTGTTTGTGTGCCATAATACGAGTCACAACAAAATAGAAACCGGACAACATACTAATGCAAGCTTAGGTAATCAAGCCACAAAACATTTTTTCACAAATATCCAAGTCATAATTAACCAACATCAACATCGAGAGTAAGTCATATGCAATATGACGCACTTGCATACATGAATGATACCAATGCAAATACATATGATGCCTCTATGAACTTATGTGAATACATATGATGATTATATGAACTTTTGTGAATACGTGTGAGCCTCTGCCTATGCGAATATATGTGAGCCTCTGTTATGGTGAGAATATGATAGTGAAGCCATAGTTAACGATGCCACCGTAATGTTGTCGATATGATATAGAGTATAGTGATGTCATGGTAGTATAACCATGTCATGGCAAAGTAACGATGTTACTGTTGAAAAATTATATCTATGGGCTGAATTTCCTTGAATAGAATTTCATTTTTGATCTTTCTAAAGTGACTTTCTAAAAATAGAAAGTTATTTCTATCTTTACAACCATGACTTTCCAAAAATAATAAATTACCTTCCATCAATTTGTAATCATATATACATGATGGAAAATCACTTAACTTGTCCTTAGTCAATCTCAATTGTTTAATTTTTAACTTAATCATCAATATTACTATTACTATTACTATTATTATCTTTATGATATTATTATATTATTATTAAAAAGAAATTCAAGTCTATCAATCATAACATATGTAACTCTCCTCAATTAATACATATGTTACCCTCTCTGCCTCTCTTAATGGATTCATTCATCTCCCTCTTTAATGCTCGTACGCGCCTCTTACACACTCTTACACACTTTAATGACTCGTCATAAAAAGATTCTTCTTACACCTCTTTAATGCATAAGTTACACTTCTCTCCTAAATGCATAAGTTACACTCCTCTCCTTTATGGCATAAATTACACTCACTTTTTGGCATATGTAACTCCTCCTCCAGGCATAGAAGTTACTCCCTTATGAATTTGACCACCTTGCTCTTCCTATATATTTGTGCCTCTCATCCTCACTTGATACACTTACTTGTGCTTCTGAAAGGAGAATTTGAACGTGAAAAAGAGAGAGTTGGAGAGTCTAGAAGATGATTGAGAGATAGAGAAAGAGTCTTGAAGATCAAGAGTAGATATTCGAGTGCCAAAGTGATTCAATGTTTGCATCAACTACTGATATCAGAGATCTTCAAATTTGGGTGAACTTCTCCATTCTCTTATTATACTTTGTATCTCTACTGAAAAAATGATTTCCAATAGAAAAATAATCTGGTTGGGTTTTTCCCTAGTCATTGACCTAACTTCTATGTGCCTCATTGAGTTCTTTCCTATTTTCCATTGTGCATATGCTTTATATGGTTTATGTTTTATCTACAATTACTTCACTTATTTTGTAGCATAAAGAATTTTGGATTTAAGTGGTTGTAACAACATAGAACATCATAATTTCAACAGTTACATTATCAATGAGTGAGAGCCACCACAGAGCCATTGTACATAAGTATGATCCATCATAGAACTAGATAGCAATCCATCAAATTACGAGCCATAGTGAGAACAGTGCAAGCCTCAGTGAACATGTGTGAGCCATAAGGAAGGAATGTGATCTGTAGAGATTTTGTGCAAGTCATGAACAAGAAACAATAGATGCTAACCTCTAAAGATAACCATATGAACCATAAACAAATTTGTCACTATAATAGCAAGTGTGAACCCTTATTTATGTGTAAATATCCTCATATAGGTTATACAAACCACACATAATTTTAATGGAATGTGTTGTTTTCTCAAAGAAGATTATTGCCGCTATATATAATTGATTTCATGAATGAAGGGTCACGATCCATCCTGACAATTTTGATGGCCAACTTCAAATATTAGAGGGAAAGTTTAACAATTCAAACTCACTTATGAAGCACATTTTCCATGTGCCTTAAATATTAGTTTACCCATATTGATTTTGGACCATATTAAATAATAATTTTTCCTTCTTCTCTTTGAGACGGATGGGCTTCATTTGGACCTAGGGTTTTCCTTAAGACAATTAGGTTTCTCCTTTGGGGAAATTCATCTCAAATTTGCCCAAATTTCAATAATCCAACCCTTCTAGACAGCTATATATAAGATGCAAGTTCAATCTCTTGGAATCATTCACTCGCTTGTCACATCAATCATCAATTTTTGCACCTAAACAAGAAGAAAGAGAGTCAAAGTCAAAGGAGAGAGAAAATTTTAGTTTTCTACCTTGTTTCTGCTCATATGTGTGAAATTATGTGGCATCTTTGAGGTAATTACAGGATTGAAATTCGGACTCCACTAAAATACCAAAAAATATGTGATTTTGAGTAGATTTTAGAAAGTTTAACTACTATTGACTTTCGTTGACTTTGAATTGTTGGAGGAGACTTGGAGGGTTAACTTGGGATATTTGTGGTAGTTTTTGGTCTTGGTTTTGGGGCTTGGATATCTCATTTTGATATTATTCTATAAGAGAAGGATTGTTGGGTTTCCCCTCTTATCGGGTTGTACCCTAGCTGGGAGCCTAAATCTTGGTGTCTCTTGCTTTCCTATGCTCTTTATGTTTTCCATATTTGTATAATTGCTTGATGAAAAATAATTTACAAGTAATAAGAAGCCACCTAACATTCACAAGTAATTATCGAGAAGAGAAACCAAACATCATTACTATTATACTTTGTTTCTCAACGGAACATAACTTCTTCTTTCCTCCTTCTCATGTGTTGACGAGTCTTCTTGTTTCCTTACTTTGACTCTTTTGTTGATGAAATGAATCATTATATGTCTCTACTCAACATTTTATGACAATCTAATAAGAAGAATATTTTTAAAGGGTTTCCCCCTTGTGGGGTTTTTCCCTTGTCTTTGACCAAATCTTGTGTCTCTTGCTATTGCCCACGATTGTCTTCTATTGTACATTACATTTATTGTTCTATCTACAATTGTTATATATTACTGGAATATTGAAATTGATTTGAAAGTGATTGCTAATTGAAGAAGGAATTGGGCTAAAGTGATTGTAACAACATAGAATAATGGAAAATTAATAATTTGATAATTAAGCCTCACCAAATTTGAAGAGAATAGTTCAAACAACAACATCGATTCTCTTTTGGTGACTCTTAAATCCAATTTGCATATTTCTCCTAGTTTCTCTTCTAACAATAACATAGCTCCGGAAAGAAACGAACTACCAGTAAGTTGAAGAGAATAGTTCAAACAACAACATCGATTCTCTTTTGGTGACTCTTAAATCCAATTTGCATATCTCTCCTAGTTGTTCTTCTAATAATACCATAGCTCCTGAAAGAAACGAACTACCTGTAAGGCAACCATTGACGCCATCTCCTCTACTTCAAAAGAATCTCGTTGTTAGAAGTTTATTCATGGATACATCTATTGTGAAATTTTTTATCTATTGCAGTAACTAGAAATTATTCTTCTAACTGTAAATTTAATTCTGCAGTTTATTTGCTACGACAAAAAATGAAAAAAAATCACAACTGCAGTTTTCACCATAAAATATTACGTAAAATAAAATACTGAAAATTGAGAAATTCTAGCACACACACAAGAATTTTGACACAGTTAGTTTTGTACAATTGTCCCAGGAAAAACCCAATGCGGGAAAATCGGTGTAGTAGATGGGGGTTTTATTATTATTCTTCAGTAACAATTCTAAGTACAATAATTTAGATGCCCAATTGGGAATCTAATCTGAGAAAAATACTAGAAAATTTTTTGTGAGAATTTTCTCTCACCCCACAACTAATTTCTGCCTCCAAAATTACCTCCCTGCCTGTGCGTTGAGCCTTCTGTGTCATCCTTTGCGTAGAGCTTACGCTGACCCTATGAGAATTCTGGAATTCCTTCCTTTGCCTCTTCTGGGGACTAGAAACCTTCCTCCTGGAAAGTTGCTACCCTCCTCTTCCACCTACTACTCACTCTCTGGCTCTATATTCTACGCTGAGTTACTGCTACTGAGAAAATCGAACAACCTGGGCAACTGAGTATTTTCACTGGTGTGTTCTCCATCACCACATCGACCTCCTCTTATAATTCATTGTTGGAGCACCAACGACCAAGATTACAACTTAATCAATGGCTAGGATCATTGGTAGATCGAATGGTGTGAGTTTCTAGATGATTCTCACCTTATCTCAATTAATATTGATTAATTAACCATATTCCCTAATTTCAGACCTAGGAAATATTTAAAAATGATTAATAATCTAATTGAGTCACTTCTAGGTGGAATTTCCAGAAACGATTTCTGAGTTTTGGAGATCTCATGTATTCTAGCCTCTCCACCAAATTTTGTGGCTACAACAAATCCGATGCTACAAAAACTAACACTCCCTCTTAGTGAGGAATGTGTTATAGTGTTGCACATCTTGCCACAACACCTGTCTCTGCATCAGCTTCTATCACGTTGTTGATGTTTGGTTGATATTTCCCACTAACCACTACGCAAATCTGATATACATTGCATCTATGTTATTGTTGACCCTGTTGTACTACTGCCAACACTGCAACTCCTCATATGTTGTTGCTGCAACTGAGAATCATCCAATGTAATATGCCTCTGCTAATGAAAGAGGTTCTCCACCATACCCATTTGTTCTCGGAAATAAATGAACTTAGCTCTTCCGAGAGATTTCATGAGTATATCTACAACTTGCACTTATGCGGGAACATATTCTAGTTGGACTGCTCCATGTTGTACACAATCTCTGATGAAATGACATCAAATATCTGTGTTTCGACCTATCACGAAACGTTGGATTCTCATATAGCTTTATGCAACTCTAATTATCAGAGTAGACATTAGTCACCTCCACCCTCTACCTGAACAAGCTCACTAGCAACGTCTGAAGCCATATTGCTTCACATGTACATGTGCTTGTTGCCATATACTCAGCTTCTGCAGAGCTGAGTGCCACTCACTTCTGCTTCCTGCTACACCAAGAAACCATCCCTGATCCAACAATGAAGCAATACCCATAAGTAATTTTCTTGTCCACTGAACTACCTGCCCAATCTGCATTTGTGAATCCACATAATTTGGCATCATCTCCTCGGGTATATCTCAACCCATACTCGATTGTGCCACGTACATACCTCAGAATGTGCCTTGCTACTGCCTAATGTACCCTCTTCGGCTCTACCATGAATTGACTAAGGGTATTGATTGTGAAGCAAATATTTGGCCTAGTATTGACTAGATACATGAGAGATCCAATAAGTTGTCTATACAAGGTGGGGTCGACATCCTTGTCATCCGATACATCTATATTCTTCCAGTTGGTGATCAAAGGTGTAGACGTGGGTCTGCAACCCTACATTCTAAACCTCTTCAGAATATCTGTAGTGTATCTTCCTTTCCCAAGGAAGATCTCCCCATCCTTCTACCACACTTCTAATCCTAGGAAATAGTGCATCAACTCCAAATACTTCATGTCGGACTCTACTGCCAGGTTCCTCTTGCAGTCCTCTATGAGCCTTGATGATCATGTCAAAAATATATTATCCACATACAAAACTAGAATGAATGGCTCACCCTCTACCATTAAATAGTAAAGGTTGGGATTTGCATCACTCTTGATGAATCCCATCTGCTGCAAGTAGTTGTCTATACGACCATACCATGCCTTGGGAATCTGCTTGAGTCTGTAAAGAGCTTTCTTCAGTCTGTACACGAGTGTGCCTCTCATGAATCTTGTAGCCCTATGGTTGTTCTATGTACACGTCTTCCTCTATCACCTCATTCAAGAAGGTTGTATCAACATCCATCTGGTGAATCTGCCATCCCATCTGATCTGCTAGGGATATAATTGACTAGATAGAAGTGTATCTAGAAACTGGGGCAAAGGTCTCCTCATAATCTATCCCTTCTTTCTGTGCATCTCGTTTGCCACAAACCTAGCCTTGTATTTTTCCACACTACCGTCTGCAGCATATTTTATCTTATAGATCCATCTAGAACCTACAACTAATCTATCTTCCGACCTTGGCACTACCTCCCAAACATTATTCGTCATGATAGAACTATACTCTTCAATCATGGCACCTACTCATACATGATGTTGAGCGACCTTCTGAAAGCTGGAAGGTTATGCAACCTGAGCCACCAATGCTTGGTACCTATCAGGTTATCTGTGATGTCTTTTGCTCGTCTTAGGAGTTCCAATAAACTCATATGCATTTCTCAATGTCTGATGAACCTCTATGTTGGCTCGACCACTAGTCATGGGAGGTTTAGCCAACTCCTCCTCATCCTGCCTTTGTTGCTCCATCTTCTTAGAACTCCCCAGATTTCTTGCAACTGAGGAAATACTGATACTGGTCACAGTATTCAATCCTTGTGACTGTCCCCCTTCTTGTCCCACTGGTTGCCTCTACTGCTAGACCAAAGGAGTTTCTGCTGACTGCTTCTAATTACCTACAGGCATCTCACGAGATCTCTTAAAAGCTCATTCTTCCATGAATTTTATGTCTCGCCTTACTACCATCTTCTTATTGTTAGGAATGTAGATCTTGTATGCCTTTTAGGTTTCATTGTACCCAACGAAGAACCTCATCTCTACAGTCTGATCTAGTGTGGTATCTTTCTCATCTAACACGTGGCAATAAGCAATACTGCCAAAAATTATGAAGTGACTAACTTTTGGCTTCTTCCCTGTGAAGACTCCTTCTGGCGTTTTCTTTCCCAATGCTCTATGAGGAGTCAAGTTCTGGATCTATAATGTCGTGTTACATGCCTCTGCCCATAGAAATCTAGGTAAATCCTAGTCATATAACATAGTCTTTGCAGCTCCAACAATTGTTATGTTTTTCCTCTTCGTTACACCATTATGTTGTGGATTGTATGGAGTTGTCCATTCTCTCTTGATGCCTTTCTTCGCACAGAAATATGTGAAGTCTTTATCAATATATTCTCTACCATTATCTGAGCGAAGAACCTTGATATTCTTCCCTATTGCATTCTCTACGAGAGCTTTAAACTCTTTGAAATGATTGAAGACCTCATCTTTGGTCTTCAAGAAGTAGATCCAGGTTTTCCTGGAATGGTCATCAATGAAAGTGAAGAAATAATTGACACCATTGAGAGCTCTAGTGGAAATCGATTCGCAAATATCTAAATCTATGATTCCTAACACATCATCAACTTTGTTGTCACTTCTTGGAAATGATGCCTTAGCATACTTCCCAAGTGCACATCATTGTGTTTCGTGCCAAGTTCTGGAACCCCTGTTACTATTTCTCTTAGCATCATGAGTGCCCCATGGTGTAGATGTCTCATTCTCCTATGCCATAACTCATTCAACTCCTTCCATCGCTATTGTCACTACCTATTAGTGTCATTGGAGAATCAATCTGTAATCGGTACAATCTGTCACTTCGAACTCCAATATGTCTTACCTTTTTCTAGCTTAGGTGTTTGACATACATTCTCTTCCCTACGAAGTGAATAACATACCTCTTATCCTATAACTATGATACTGAAATTAGGTTCACACCCAATCCTGGGACATGCAAGAATCTGTAGCGTTGGTGCTTTCTCTTGACTCCCTCTAAAAATATATGGTACCTCTCCCTACTGGAATACATTTCGTCATATTTCTCGTAGTAATTTGGAAGTCCATATGCTCCTCCTTGTAGCTAGAAAAATATTCTCTAACCCCTGGCATGTGAGTTGATGCTCCATTGTCTTTATACCAGACACCTTGTGAATTTGATCCTGATAAGCAAGCAAATTCGTCCTCCAATCTGGAAGACAAATCTGAAGTCTCTTGAATGTTACTTATGCCCATGGTTATTCTAAAGAATTTATAGTGTGTTATTCCTCTTTCACCTGGTATCGGTTCTGCACTAACAATCGGATGCAAAACCTTATGCGTATTGCTAGAGATCTGCCCAACAAAATAACTAAGTTGCTCCCTCTGCCTTTGGAATCACTCAAACTAGAAGGATCGAATTTCTCTTACCCTTTCTCATAAAACTCAAACTTCCTCAAGCAACTCAGCCTCCTGGCAAGAAGATTGTGTTGTCCTTGGGAATTTTGGCTTGCTGCCCTTGTTGAGCAGTGAAATTCCTTTCCTTCATTTATGGGCTCTCCAATTGATCAACTATGCTCTAATACCATGTGAAATTTTTTGTCTATTGCAGTAACTAGAAATTATTCTTCTAACTGTAAATTTAATTATGCAATTTATTTGCTACGGAAAACAACAAATAAAATCACAACTGCAATTTTTCACAATAAAAATATTGCAGAAAATAAAATACTGAAAGCTGAGAAATTCTAGCACACACAAGAATTTTGACACATTTATTTTTGGACAATTATCCCCGGAAAAATCCAATGCAGGAAAATCGGTGCAGAAAATGAGGGTTTTATTATTATTCTTCAGCAACAATTATGAGTAGAATTATTTAGATGCCCAACTAGCAATCTAATTCGAGGAAAATACTGACAAAATTATTGTGAGAATTTTCTCTTACCCCACAGTTAATTTTTTCATCCAAAATTACCTCCCTAGCCTCTGCGTTGAGCCTCTTGCGTCACCCTCTGCACAGAATTTACACTGACCCTGTGAAAATTCCAGTGTTCCTTCCTTTGCCTCTTCCGAGGACTGGAACCTTCCTCCCGAAATGTTGCCACCCTCCTCTTCGACCTGCTACTCACCCTTTGGCTCTATATTCTCTGCTAAGTTATTTCTACTCAGAAAATCAAATTGTCTTGACAACTGAGTATTTGCACTAGTGTGTTCTCCATCACCACATCGACCTCCTCTTATAATCCACGATTGGAGCACCAATGATCAAGATTAAAACTTAATCAATGGCTAGGATCATTTGTGGATCGATTTGTGTGAGTTTCTAGATTATTATCACCTTATCTCAATTAACGTTGATTAATTAACTATATTCCTTACGTTTAGACTTAGAAATATTTTAAAAATGGTTAATAATCTAATTGAGATGCTTTTAGGCGAAATTTCAAAAAACGATTTATGGTTTTTGGAGATCTCATGTATTCTAGCCTCTCAACCAATTTTCGTGGCTAGAACACATCCAATGATACAAAAACTAGCATCTATCTCTAACAACATGAACAAACCATGGCTCAATATTACATTCAAACCATTGGATGTGATTAAATTCCCTAATGCTCCCATCCATTGCTCGAGAAATATTAGGAATGGTTATTCAAATTCAATGATACTAATGTTGTTACTGCCAAAAAAAACCTATGCATTAGTTATATTGGGTTGTAAGTTTTAGGTTATTCCAAGATAAAAATGTGGTGATGATGTTATTTGCCTTGACCTTGGAAGGAAATTTTAGGGATTGGTACCTAGGTTTGACCCAAGGAATTCCTACAAAAAGGAATACCTTTCACCAAGAATTTGACAAAAGATAGGCCACAATCAAAGAAGGCATTATGCTTCTTAACAAATTCAATAGACCAACAATGAAAATGTTACACAGACCACACAATGGTTTGATGATCTACTTAAGGAGGTTCCTAATCTACACAAACCAAATGATGATACTATCCTTCATAGATTCATTAAAGCTTTTCCTAGACACATGTCATGTTAATTTGGAAGCTCAATGACAAATTCCAATCATGGGACTAGATTCCTCTTTTCGAGAGGACCAATTTTGACCTTTGAAGCAATTGAATCGGACATGGGAAAGTGGAGTTTTGAAGTGAAGCCCACAGTTGCACAAATAGTCAAGGTTGGCCTAAGGACAAATTGCCCCTTCAAAGTTGCATATAAATACAAGTGAAGTCAAGCTCATTTGAACATCACAACACATTATTTCATCTTCTCTCTCTCAATTTGATTGGTTCGTACAAGTCTGAGGAAACCTTCTCTCTCTCTCACATGTAGGAGGTCTCTATTTGGAAGACTTTGACCAACATTGACTTGAGTGTTTTTCACATGTTTTCACTTCATCCTTTTGGAAGAAAATTATGTTTCTGCAGGCCGCATTAATTGGCACATACATTGAGAAATTATGGACAGATTGACTGGAGTGGACCACAAGAAAAATTGCAACTTTGACCAACACTGACTTTGACCTTTAGAGGAGAGTTTGACTTCAATTTTTCTAGGGTATTTCTATCTCTCTAGGTTGCATCTTTTGGTACGAAAACCGAGGCATTTGGAGCCATTTGACTGGTGTTGATCGCAGGTTTGACTGCAGAGAAAAGTGCATATTTTTTAATAAGTTTGACCAAACTTTTGTTGATTGTTTTGGGCTGATTTTTACCAACATTGGAGACTGAATATGGGTTGTTGACTGAGTTGTTAGAGGCATATTTTTACCATTGACTTTCATTGGTTAGGGCATGTTGCTATGGTTGACTGTTGACGAGAATTGCAGATTATAATAGTGACCAAATTTGACTTTGAAGGATCATCTATGATTGATTATGGTTTGTCTCTATTGGATAGTCAAAGTTTGACTTTGATTCTTGTTGAAATTGGACTATTGTGCTCTCTGTTAAACATTTTATGACAATCTAATAGAAGAAGAATTATGAACATTTTTCCCCCTTTTGGTGGTATTTTTCCCTACTCTTTGACCAAACTAGTGTCTCATGTTGATGTATTGATTGTCTCCTATTTGTCGTTGCATTTATTGTTTTATCTTCAATTATAGTTGATGAATGGAAGTATTAGTTATTGTTGACAAGATTGCTAATTGAATAATTGAATTTAGGTTAAAGTAATTGATACAACGTAGAGAAGTGTAAAAATTAACATGGTTTTGGAGCTAAGGTGAAAGACAAAGCCCAAAGGAGACAAGAGTTGAAGCAATCATCTTTGGAAATTTGAAGGAGCCTATCTAATCAAGTCAAGATGTCTACCTCTTACTTCAAGGAAAATGAGAAGCTAGGTGACTCATCTAACTGTGTTGCATGGAAGATCAAGTTGGAAATCATATCAGAGGACAATGATGTTTTGGAGTACATACAAGGAAAAGTTCCCGAGCCCCTAGAAAGTGCTCCCACTGCTACCAAGAACAAGTACAAGAAAGGTGAGTTAAAATCAGATAAACTTATAGCTGTTGGTTTACAAGATCATTTATTTTCCTATGTTGGAATTTGAAAAAGTCTAAGGAAATGTATGATAAGCTAGTTGGCATGTGTGAAGTAAAAAATTTGAATAAAATCATCACCCTAAAAGATCAACTGGAAGACATGATGATGAATAAAGGAGAGACCGTTCAATGTTACATTATGAGGATATCTCGTCTTAGAGATCAATTGCACAAAGTTGGGGAAACTGTGCCTGACAGGGACCTGGTGGTTTAGAGGTCTCCCTCCTATTTGGGAAACCTTCATTACCACCATAAACAATAGCAACGTTTTCCTGTCATTTGATGAACTTGTTGGAAATCTCAATCAAGAATAATCCAAGATGATTTCAAGAGAGATAATTCATAAGCATGGAGAAGAAGAGCTCGTTGCATTTGTTACTTAAGATAAGAAGAAAAAGGAAAAAGGAAGGACATCTAGTTCAAATAGGTCCTCTCCAGAGTCAAAGTACTCTAATATAAGATTAACGGATATTAAATGTTGCAATTTTCACAGATGTGGTCACTATGCTCGAGACTGTTTGAAAAGGAAATATTTTCCAAGATCGGATCGAAGCTACAACAACAAGTACGATGATAGAAGAAGAAGCAATGGCAAAAGAAGAAGTGATGATAGAAGAATACAAGATGACAAAATATGGAGAGACAATTGAAGAAGAAGAAGAATAGATACTCTGGATGATCGTGAAGAGAGTCCTCGTCCTCAAAAAAAGTCAAGAAACTCCGGGTATGAAAGTAACGTATATGCTAGTCAATATGAATACATTCTTATTTCAGCTCTTTCTAGTTCTTCTCCTCTGGGTTTGTACAATAGTTGGCTAATAGATAGTAGACCTTCTAGACACTTCACCAGGTATAAGGAAGTCCTCTCAAATCTAATTGAGAGGGAGTCAAATTTGAAGATTATTCTTGGGGAAAATACCACATATCCAGTGAAGGGATTTGGTACTATCAAATCTAATTTGGACTATGGAAAATTTGTTATTCTTCATGAAGTGATGTGTGTTTTGGAACTAAAGAAGAACCTGATAACTATTTTTGCCTTGGAAGACAAAGGAATAAGACTAGCCTTCATCAATGGAAAGGTCCTCTCCTGGCCGAAGGGATCCCGAATGAAATATGCCTTTATCTTGGGATCTTGAAATGGAGGACTATATAGATTCTTTGGAATACCTCTTCTACCAATGGTCCACAACACTTCTCATCAAAGTAAGCTATGGCACTGAAATGAAGAGAAGTCTAGGGACACATTCCCCTCTAACAGGATCAAGATCAATGATAATTTCAAACATAATGAAGTAGTTGTGAGAGAACATGTTTGGAAGGGTACTATGGCCGAAGAATCAATTATGAAGGATGATGTATGGGATGATGCAACTTCAAAATGGCTATACAAGATGAAGTATGAAGCAGATGAAAGTGTTGAAAGGGTCAAGGAAGAAGTATGTGTTACACAACCTCAAGGGTTTGATGTATAGGAAAGGAAGAATCACATTAATAGATTGAAGAAATTCTTATGTGGTGTGAAACAAGCTCCCTAAACCTGGTATGCTCGTATTGACAATTACCTAATGAAGTTTGGACTCACAAGGAGCAGTGGGGATATAAACTGCCACTTCAAACTGGTCCAAGGTATGACTTTGATTTTGGTTTTATATAGTGACGATCTATTCTTGATAGGAAGTGAGCCTCCGATGATCAAGAGTAAGAAGGATTATGGTCGAAGATATACTTCTGGAGATATGAGATTATATGGATGCACCGATGATGATTGGGCTAAGAGACTTTGTCATACTTCAACTGATGAGCATATTGCAAAGAAACATGGATTGATGGATGTGAGCCTCCTAAGGAAGGGTCCAGGCTAATTGAGGACACTGAGCTATGCTCTTCCCCCCTGTTTGAGCTCCTAGGGTGAGGGATTGAGCCTTAGAGCTCCTGGGGTTGAGGGACCTCTGGATTTGTCAGAGTATACCCCAGTTGGCATCTCTCTTTCCCACCCATCTAGCCAATGGGTGTTGTCTACTTGAGTTAGGTGTGGTCCTTACCATTTATGGTAAATGGCATCTCGCTCAAGCTAGAGATGCATGTGTTCTACCACTGACTCTTGAGGGTCGAAGTTGGGAAGATCAACAGATAATAGATAGGCACGATCCTTACTATTTATGGTAAATGGTATCCCTCCTATTATCGCCAGGCAGTTGATCTGTTATGCAAACTTAAAGATGGAAAAATTACAAGTAAAATTTTATGTATTTTGGGTAATGGAACACTTTATAAAACACATAAAATGCTGATTTTTAAACTTAGTTAACAACAATAACAGAGACAATATACCATATCATAAACACATAACAACAAAAATGATAAAGGAGTTCACCCCTCTCCTCGGCCACATCTCCTAGTCCAGCTTCCAATGTTGGGAATTTTTCATTAAGTGCTCAAATTTGTGATTACATGGATTTATAATGCTCATAATGTGACTAGTATGTCTCCAATGGCTTCAAAATAGTTAAAAACCCCTAGTTGGGCTTTTGTTGGGCTAAATTTGGCCAAAAATTGAAGAAGTTATGCTCTCTCAAAGTTTCTTCTGCTAAGTGATCTACAAACTGCACTAGATTGCTAACCATCCTACAAATTCTGACTTTATAGGGCTCGTCAAGCGAAAATTTCCCTCAATGTAGGCAAGATTTGCGTCAAAATTGGTGCAAAATGTCGCTTAGTTAAATATCCCAGTAAAGCCTTGGATGGAAAACTAGGGCCACATGGGGCCATGCACCCGGGAGCTAGGGCTAACCGCCCATCCCCGTCGGCATAGCCTCTGGCTCTTCGTTAATGGTCCCATGAGCACCATAAAATTGGGGCATTCCCAACACTTTATTCATTGTTAAACATCCC
The DNA here is from genome assembly GCA_000404065.3 of Pinus taeda. Classification (NCBI taxonomy): domain Eukaryota; kingdom Viridiplantae; phylum Streptophyta; class Pinopsida; order Pinales; family Pinaceae; genus Pinus; species Pinus taeda. The sequence goes on along the minus strand of APFE031119985.1, from coordinate 64,239 downwards.
GTTGAGACTATGGTTATATAGTGGTTATGTGACTGAGGCTAGTCCCCAATACTCTACCCTCGATCTGATCTGCTCCTGTGCTTTGGCATATGGTCTAGTGGATTATAAGTAGGGGTGTCGGAACTGCGGGTCAGGGCTAAGCTCGTACCCTTGGCTCCGCCGCTTGTGGTCCTGTGGGCATGAGGTGACTAAGGACCAGGGCTTAGCCTCAACCTCGTCCCCCAAATACAATTCACATAAAATTTATATAAAACTTTGCCACTATACCTTCTAAGAACTAACACGTGCCCTAACGGTAAGGTGCTGCACTTTTGTTTCAAAGATCGTGTGTTCGAATCTCCCGAAGGTAGTTTGGCCGATAAAAAAAAAATTAATGCACCATTAGGAGGCCACATGGAAACCCTCTATTGACCCACATGGCCTCCATTCATTGGAACACTTCAACCAATGAAAACACAACAAATTCAAACCAATCGGAAATTGACACTTGGTAGCCATTCATTGGCCCAAGTTGTACAATCATCGTATGGACTGCACATTCAACAGTTCTCCAACCAACCTGCAAGTTTTTTACATGTTTGGGAAAACGATCAGAACGCAATATCGGGAGCATACGATATTAATTTTGAGCAATTCAAGTTGTGTTGGATTCAAGTCGTCGAGATCTACACTTTGGTACAGGTTTTGAACACTTTTGAACACTTTGAATTTTGAACACTTTATTGATTCCTTGGATCACTCTCCTCCCCATTGGAAGCTTTTGGACTTCCAAAAGACTACTTTCAGTCAACAAATAGATGAGGGTACAGTTCCCTCACCCTTCCATTCTCAATTTATTTGGCTTTGCTTGGATTTGTGCCTTTGAGTCCAACATGAAGGTACTCCATATTCCCTCGTTTTGAAGTTCTTATTTTTCTGTCAAGGATAGTGTTGTGTTGCAATTCTTTAAGAAATTTAGGAGAGAAGTCTTCTATTGAATGAATTTGAATATGCTCTCCTTCATCATCAATCAAAGGAGGCTCATATAATCTCAAATTCTCAACATTAACAACTGCATACATTTGCATATAGGGAGGCAAATCCAACCGGACGACATTATTACCAATCTTTTCTAGAATCTTAAAAGGTCCATACCTTATTGGTTTCATTTTTTGCCTTCTCCTTTAAGCCTCTCCTTGCTAACGTAAAGCCAAACTTCATCTCCAACCTGAAAACTGTGGTCAACACAATGCTTATGATGCCTTGTCTTGTACTTAGCTTGGCTCTTTTCCAACTATTATTGAACCATCTGATGCACCAATTGAACTTGTTCAACGAATCGCTTGGCCTTATCAATGTCACTATGACCATCAATAGCAACACATTTCCCAAAGATAAAATCTAAAGGAGATTTTGGTAAGTAACCAAAACATGCCTCAAATGGAGATGTTTGAGTCGATGAATGCTTTGCCCGGTTATAAGCATGCTAAATGTAGTGTAAGTGGTCATCCCAAAGCTTAGGGTGTTTGCTGCAATAACCATGAAGAAGATGTACTATGGTTTTGTACACCACTTATGTCTGACCATCTATTTGTGGATGGAATGTTGTACTCTTTTTCAACTTGGTTTCCGTGAGTCCCCATAAGCTTGACCAAAATTTACCGGCCTATCGAGAATCTCGATCAGAAATAATAGATTTGGGAAACCTAAAATGTGCCCATACATGTTGAAAGAGAATTTGTGCAGTCTATTCAGTTGTAACTTGCTTCTTATAGGGCATCAAAATACACATCTTGCTTAAACGATCCACCACAACATAAAGATAATCATTATTTTTTTTTTGACATAGGAAGTCCTTGTACAAAGTCCATAGAAACACTTTCCCATGGATGGGAAGGAACTAAAAGTGGAGTATACAATCCTAACTATCTATTGATAGGCCTACTTGTAGCACATAATGAACATCCTCTTACATATCATGACACACTTTCATTCATTTGAGGCCAAAAACAATACCTTTGTAATTGTGCCACCGTCTTGCCTACACCAAAATGGCCAGCAATAAGAGAAGTATGTGCTTCCCTTATGATGTTGACTCTTTCACCCTGTGGAATGCATAGCTTGCCAAGATGATACAAAAATTTATCATGAACATAGTGGTCCAATTCCTCTACTTGGTTTCTCTACCACAAAGTTGCATATACATCTTTAAAGTTGTCATCTAAAGCATGTTGTTCAACATAGCTCTCATGCATGATATAATTATGCTTAAGAATAACTAAAGCACTAACAATTGGTCTAGAAAGCAGGTCTAGAAAGCATGTCAGCAACTTTGTTATAGATACATTTTTTATACCTTATCACCAAGTGGGATTGCTGCAAGAAACCCATCCATTTGAAATGCCTCGCTTGTTGTAGCTTGGTTTGTGATTGCAAGTATTGCAATGGTTGACGATCAGTGTGAATGATAGTTTCTTTTCCCATCAAATAGTGTTTCCACTTTTTCACACTTTGCACCAATCCATATAGTTCTTTGTCATATGTAGGATAATTAACTACCGCACCATTAAAAGTTTCAGAATGGTAACATATGTGCTTACCATGTTGCATCAAGACCACTCACATGGCATAGTCACTTGCGTATGTTTGTATCTCAAATGGTTATCTTTAAATCGAAAAGTGCAAGAACTAGAGTTGTGATAATTCTTTCTTTCAATGCATCGAAGGCTTTGCGTTTCTTGCCTCCCCACTGAGAAACTTGTTTCACACTTGTCAAGGCATGTAATGGAGCTACAATTGAAGAAAAGTTAAATGAACTTTCTCCAATACTGGGTTGCTCCCAAAAAGATTCTAACCTCAGTTACATTATTGGGCTTAGGCCAATCTACAATGACCTTGACCTTTGAGGGGTCTATCTTCAATTCACCCCCTCTAACAATTTGTCCCAAATACACTAATGAGGACTTTCCAAATTCACATTTAGACATCTTTAAAAACAACCTCTCTTTCTTCAATACATCTAAGACTTGCCTAACATGCCTGACATGTTCTTCACGGATTTTACTAAATATCAATATGTCATCTAAGTAGACAATCACAAAATCATCAAGAAAATGCCTTCAGACGTCATTCATAACTCTCATGAATGTTATAGGGGAATTACAAAGCCCAAAAGGCATAACTAACCATTAAAACAAGCCTTGCTTTGTTTTGAAAGTTGTCTTCCATATTTCTCCTTCAACAATCCTAATCTAATGATAGCCAAATCTCAAGTCCAACTTAGTGAAATACACATCATCTTTCAACTGATCAAGTAAGTCATGAATTCGAGGAAGAGGGTAACGATTCTTTACCGTAATCTTGTTCAAGGCTCTGAAATCCACACAGATGCACCATGTACCATCTTTCTTTGGTACTAAAACAATTGGTGACCCACATCGCGATGTTCTTGGTCTAATGACCCCTTTATCAAGCAACTCTTGGATTTGTGTCTTGATTTCTGCATTCTCTATGACTAACATCCTGTACATGCCAATGTTTGGAAGAGGACAATCTTGTTGCAATTGGATCTCATGTTGGATTCTTCTTTTAGAAGCAATCCTTTGGGTTCCTGAAATATCTCATCATAGGTGTTAACAACCGCAAACAAATTCAGATTTTAATCTTGCATCACATCCTTAGAAGGCTTCATTTTCAACATTCTCTTTTGGTTTGATCATCAAGAGTACAAAGTTCTTACTAGAATTAACAAGCCTTTTCATTTATCTAGCATTCACAAGTAATAAATTCAACTTCTTACTATGTGCTCTAAAAATGTACTCAATCCCATCTTTAAACAAGTGATATTTGGTTTAATGAAGATGAAATATGGCTCTCCTATCATATAGATATGGGCTTCCCAAAACAATATGACAAATGTCAAGTGGAATAACATCAAGATCTACCTCATCTATAAAGTTTGTAATGACGACAAATCTTAGTTTACATCTTTTTGTCACATGCAATTTTGCATTGTCACATATCCAACCTAAAGGATAAGGTTTAGGATGAGGAGTGGTTTCCAAATTCAGTTTCTTAACAATGCCTTCTGAAATAAGGTTTGCTTGTGATCCACTATCAAATAATGTATCTATCTTGGTATGTTTTGAAATGACTCTAATGTGGAAAAGCTATATTCCTTCTTTTTCATTCATTGAGGCTACTTGAAGAACTAGTACTTGCAATAGAGTCCTTACCTTTAAATCCCATGGTTGTGATCTTTGTTTCATCTCCGAAATCAGATCCTAAATCATCTTGTGTAGTTTTACCAGTCTTTTGTTTCCCTTTTTCATTAAACTTTTTGGGTCACATTTTAGAATGAAGTTTCCAACAGTGGTTTTCATCATGGACTTCTTTTGAACATTTTTTACATGTGACTTTTTCTCCTTCCTTTTTGACTAAAGCATTTTTATACCCTTTTCCTTTGAATTTCCCCTTACCTTTGTCTCCACTCTTGAATGGATTTTTGCTTCCCTCTTGAGGAACATTCTTCCCTCTTGATTCTAAATAAGTTGCTTGTACACAAATTTCATTTAGTTTTGTAGGGTTAAACATGAGAATTTTGTGTCTCAAATAACAATGCAATCCTCCAATGTATTTGAGTAGAGTGTCTTGAGAGGATAAATCTATAACCAAAATCAAAGCTCTTTTCCTAAATTCTTGAGTATAGCTTTGCACATTTCGACCCTTAGCTTGCCTAAAGTTTTGTCAATCCATTATAGCTTTTTGCATGTATGTTAATGATAAAATTGTCTTCTTATTGCAACAACAAAATCTTTCCAAGAGGATAAAACCTTACCATGTTTCTTCATGTCCTCTTGAGTTTTGGCCTCCGACCAAATAAGTGTTGCACCTTCCAACCTAAGAGAAGCAAGCTGAATTTTGGTCTCATCATCATTGATTCTTTGTATCACGCAATACACATCAATTTGACGAACCCAATTATCTAATTTCTCAGCATCTACCTCTCCATTGTACATAGGAAATTCAAACTTTATGTCAATATTTAACAAAGGAGTTTCACCATGTCCCTTTGGAGAATTTGGAGGTGTTTGTGAAAGGGTAGAAGTAGAAGATGAGGATGAGTATGGAGGTGAAGGTGGTGGCTTGTCACCATTCCCTCCATTCCTTGCAACCTTGAATTCCTCTCCTCATAAAGAAATTTTACCATTTCAGGATTCTCAAAGAAAGATTTTCTTAAAGTTCTTTCATTTTCAGACATCCCTTTAGAGCCTTCTTCATGTGCCATGAATATTTAAGCTTGAGGTGTGTGTATGTTCTCCTTGAAACAATCTGAGGCCTTGGCTCCACAAGTTCTCCTTCTCCTCTTTTAAGCTTCAACCTTGTAAGCATTAGAGAACAAATGCAAACAAAATCAAACCTTCAAAATAACCTTGAGCTCTGATACTAAAATGATTTATTAAGCAAACTTGAAGGTGATGGAAATATTACAAGTAAAATTTCCATAAAATAATAGAGACAATATACCATATCAGATACACATAACAGTGAAAATGATAAATGAGTTCACCCCTCCTGGGCTACATCTCCTAGTCCAGCGTCCAATGTTGGGAATCTTTCATTAAGTGCTCAATTTTTTGTTTACATGGATTTACAGTGCTCATAATGTAAATATTATGTCTCCAATGGCTTCAAAACAGTCAAAAACCCCTAGTTGGGCTTTTGTTGGGCTCAATTTAGCCAAGAAACTGAAGAAGTTATGCTCTCTCAAAGTTTCTTCTGCTAATTGATCTACAAATTGCACTAGATTGCTAAACATCCTACGAAACTTGCCTTTTCGGGGCGCGTCGAGTGACAATTTTGCCTAGTGTCAATGAAATTCGCACCAAAATTGGTGCAAAATGTTCCTTAGTTAAATTTCCTAGTAAGTCCTTGGGCAAAAAACCACGGCCACATGGGGCCATGCACCCAAGGGTTGGGGCTAACCACCCGCCCCCATCGACATACCCCCTGGCTCTTCGTTAATGGTCCCATGAGTGCCATAAAACTAGGTCATTCCCAAACTTTTCACACCCATTGTAAAATCTGCTCTAACTATTAAATACCCCACCATCGAGACTATGGTTATATGGAAATTATGTGGCGAAGGTTGGTCCCCAAAACTTTGCCCCTGATTTGATCTGCTCCCACACTTTTGCATATGGTTCGGTGGATTATAACTGGGGGTACCACAACCGTGGCCCGGGGGGTAAGCCCGCTCCCTTAGCTCCCCTGCCTACAGTCTCGTGGGCATGGGGTGACTAGGGGGCAGAGCTTAGCCTTGGCCCCATCCCTCAAATATAATACGCATAAACTTTATATAAAACTTTGCCACTATACCTTGTAAGAACTACCACGGGCCCTAAAGGTAACGCAGTACGCTGTTGTTTCAGAGGTCGTGTGTTCGGCTCTCCTGAAGGCAGTTTAGCTGATAAAAAAAATTTAATGCATCATTGGGAAGCCACGTGGCAGCCCTCCATTGGCCCACATGGCCTCCATTCATTGGACCACTTAAAATGCACTTCGACCAATGAAAACATAGCAAATTCGAACCAAAAGGAAAAAACCACTTTGAAGCCATTCATTGGCCCAAGTTGTACAATCAGCCTGCCTAATCAGCTTGCCCAGTCATCGTACGAACTGCCCAATCAACAGTCCTACAACCAACCTGCAAACTTTTTACCTGTTTGGGAAAACAATCAGAACATGATATCAAGAACATACAATATCAGTTTTGAACGATTCAAATTGTGTTGGATTCAAGTCGTCGAGATCTATGCTCTGGTATAGGTTTCGAGCTCTTTTGAACACTTTGAATTTTGAGCACTTTATTGATCCCTTAGATTAGCAGTAGCATAGGTGTGATCCTTACCTTATAAGGTAAGTGGCATCCCTCCTATTGTTTGTAGGTTTCCCGGGTCGTAGCATTGGCACCTTACTGGCAGAGATTCTTGAGTAGCAACATTGGCTCCCCGCTGGCACTTATTCCAGGTGGTACCAGTGGCTCCCCTATGGATAGAGGGGGGTACCTAAAGCTCCCCTATGATTATTTTTATTTAGTTCAAGAATGTTTCAGCAGATAGAGTTGGGAAGAGATGGGACATGATATGATAACAAGATTTTTGCGATGATTACATGATGCAGTTGGAATTTCTCCCTAGCTGAGAGGGAGTGTGAATTTGGCAGTTCAGTGACAAATTCCAATCATGGTACTAGATTCCTCTTTTCGAGAGGACCAATTTTTACCTTTGAATCACTTGATTCAGAAATGGGAAAGTAAATTTTTGAAGCGAAGCCCACATTTGCACAAAAAGTCATGGTCAACCTAAGGACAAATTACCCTCCAAAGTTACATATAAATATAAGTGACCTCAAGCTCATTTGAACATCACAACACATCATTTTATCTTCTCTCTCTCAATTTGATTGGTTCGTATAGGTCTGACGCAACCTTCTCTCTCTCACATGTGTGAGGTCTCTTGGCATCACTATATCATTGACTTCTATGTTTGGAAGACTTTGACCAACATTAACTTGGGTGTTTTTGGCATGGTTTGACTTCACCTTTTTGGAGGAAAATTATGTTTCTACAAGATGCATTAATTGGCACACAAACCGAGAAATTTTAGGCAGTTTGATTGGAGTTGACTGTAGGAAAAATTGCAAACTTTGACCAATGTTGAATTTGACCTTTGGAGGAGGGCTTGACTTCAATTTTTCTAGGGTATTTTTGTCTCTCTAAGACACATCTTTTGGCACAAAAAATGAGGTAGTTGGAGTTGTTTGACTAGTGTTGACTGCAAGTTTGGCCGTAGAGAAAGTGCAAATTTTTCACTAAGTTTGACCACACTTTTCTTCATTGTTTTGGGCTGATTTTTACTAGCATTAGACGCTGAATTTATGGGCTATTAATCGAGTTGTTAGCGGCATATTTTGACCATTGACTTTGACTGATTAGGGCATGTTGACTGTTGTTGATTGTTGACCAAAATTGCAGATTATAACAATTGACCAGATTTGACTTTGAAGGATCATATTTGATTGGTTATGGTTTGTCTCTATTGGATAATCAAAATTTGACTTTGACTCGTTGTTGAAATTGGACTATTGTACTCTCCACTGAACATTTTATGACAATCTAACTTAAGAAGAATTACAAAGGGTTTTCCCCCTTGTGGGGTTTTTCCCTGGTCTTTGACCAAACCGGTGTTTCTTGTCGATGTATTAATTGTCTCCTATTTGTTGTTGCATTTATTATTTTATCTTCAATATTGTTGATGAATGGAGTATTAATTACTATTGAAAATAATTGAAGAATTGAATTTGGGCTAAAACAATTGATACAACATAGAGCACTGTAAAAATTAACATGTCATATGCTCTAAGAGATAAGAAGCCGAAATCTTTAGATGAGGTTAAAATATTAGCTATTGAAATAGAACAAAATCTCAATGCATCCAAAGCTGACTTGCTTGCTTATCCAAGGGTTGAAATTGAACCAAAAGCTAAGTCTAGCACCCAGGTAGAACTTGCCTTGCAAGCATTTGCCCAAATATTCGACAAAGTTACCACTGAGCTTGATGCAAGGGTAGATGACAAACTGTCAATTTTGGAAAGGGTAAGTGGATCTTGTCATAATTTTCATCCCAAACCACAATTCAACAAGGAGGGACCTCCCAAGAAAAATGCATTTGCTAGAGGCAATGTTTCACGACAAAGGGTTCCCAACACTCTTGCTCCAACTAACATGATTGACCAAGAAGGGAGGCATCAAACTTGCAATGAGTTTCATACCCTTGAGGAGTGCCATATAGTCTAATGGAAGAGGAAGAAGCTCTAGAGCATCTTAATGTTGTGAATGAAAATGTTCCTTTTAATATATTTCTTGGAGAATCCTTCTTCCAACAATAACATGAAGAAAATACTGAAGAATCCACTAGTGATCGAGATGAGCCAATCATTGTTATTGATGAAGGAGGTGGGTTTAAAGGCTTACACTATTCTAGAAGGAGTAATGACCAAAACCAAGAAAGCATCAGTACCAACACTGCCCTCCAAAAGCGGGATAGGCCACCTCCATCACCTAAGAACATCCTTCAGCCTAATATAAAAAATCTTGATGTGTCTTGTTGATTTGTGTAGCTTGGGAGGTACTCCCACCTGTTGCGGGTGCGAAACCAAGTGGAGGTTTTGATGGCTTAATCATCTAAATCAAGAGGGGCACCCTTGAAGGGATAAGGGCCACCTAAGGGTTTGATGACGTGGCAAAAGAACCAACGGAAGAATTTTATCTCTTGTGTTAGTTGGGTTTTCGAAAGTTAACTCATGTTGGCTTGGGTTAAAGGTCACCACCCTTGATGAGAAAGACACCATTGTAGAAGACTATTAGAGGTGAGGAGTGCATTGGAGATCATTTTAAGAGGCATCTCTCACGTGAATCAGCCATAGAAGGAGGTCTAGGCACCTTAGGAAGCTACAACACCTCATGACGGATGAATTGTGGAGAAAGTGTGGTTTTCTCTAGATTGTTGAAGTTTGAGTTCTGCTCAAGTATGAGGGCATATTCCTCATCTAATATTATGCCATGTGTAGGTTTATTGAGCGAGGTTTTTGAAGGAAGTTCTTCTATGTTTTGTGCCCTAGTTAGGATTGGTTAAGCACAAGCTCGTGAAGGAGAATGTTGGTAGAATAGGCCTGTGCTAAAGGGTTTTTAGGGAAGCAGTTTGTAACATCATAGGTGCACCTTCTCAAGAGAATTTGAAGTCAAGGAAGAGATCAAAATACCTCAGGAAGTAGCCAAACTTGATAGGAGTAGAAGTATGGTTTTCTAGCAAAGCGAAAAGAACAAGTTAAGCTCAACAAGGGAGGACAGAAATCTGAGGTGAGTCTATGTGTTTGTTTTCTTGTTTTAAGGCAACGTTGAAGGGTTAAGGAGGGAACCTTGTGTTAGCGTTTATGTTCTGGATATTTTGGGAGGAGATCGAGCTTAGAAGGAGGCCAGTACAGGGCTCGAATCACTTCCCATGAGAGCCCACAATATTACTAGGTCTACGCAGGGGGATTCTAGAGAGGTCAAGACCTAAAAGGAGGTTTGATTTGACATCAAATTTTGAATAGAACCAACATATGGCTTATGAAAAGTGGAGAGGTCTGAAATATAGTGTGTGGACGTCTTGCATAGAGAAGTGTTATGTGATGGTCTTCCCAATGTGGAAGTTGTGGAAAAATGTTTAGTAGCCTAAGTGGTGTGATTTTTGGAGTCAAATCACTGTTGAGAAGGTTGCCTATGTGAAGCCCTAGTTATGTGCAATTTGAGGAGGAAAATTGCAAAAGTGTGGGATGTGTATCAAGCCCTAGTTCAATTAGTTCTTGGACTGTGTGAGGGAAAACTGTCAAGCCCTAGTTCATTGGTTTGCAATTTGAAAATTAGTGAAAAGAGGGTTGTGGTGAGAAGTCGTAGTTCAACAAATGCAAGGAGGTGTGCATATTGTTTATATGTGGGTGGAATATTAAGCCCTGCGTTTTGTCACCTTTGGAACAACAAGGAGATGGATAGTGGGAAGATCTAGAATTCCCTAAGAGCAATGAAGTTGGAGGAGCCATATCAATGTTAAAAGGCAACCTTGGTGAAGTCTCAATGAGTAGACATCTTGGTGGAGCAAGAGGGATGCTAAAGAGCAGTTTGAAGAGCCTATATTTAGTTATCTTGGAGCGACCAAGAGAGATTGATAGTGACAGATTGAGTGGTTGGAGATGCAAGCTTTCTGAAGTTGCAGTGATCAATAGAAAAGGAGGCAAAGTACCTGCTACATGTGTTCAAGGTACATGGACTGAAAGGGTTGAATATAACGCTCCTTCAGCAAGTAGGTCAAGTGTATCTTGTTCAAGGAAGGATTGGTTGTCATAGTTGTTGACACCAAGCCCTAGTTGTGTCTTGTATCGAGGCTATATGTAAGGGCCATGATCTCAGGTACAAGAGCGCTATGTTTATTGTATTAAAGTTTGTAATATAACAAGTTGTGGGCTAAAAATAGTCATGTACATGAGATTGATTCACTACTTTATGTTTTTCGTTGTGCATAGTAGTGTTGTGGCATTTGAGTGTGTTTGTGATCGTGATCTTAGACTCAAACCTGATTCTTGACTGTTATGGAAAAATCAACATGGTAACAGAGCTACTTTGAAGGGTTAGTGGATCAGAGGGAGCTGAGATTGTCTAGAGTATGCAGCAAAAGGTTCAGCTGAGAACATGGAGACGTGGTCTCGATTAGCTAGGTGGTGAGATGAGTTGGGAGTTATGGGGGATTGGTGGAGAAGCTAGTGAGAAAAAAAATTGTAGGGAAAGTTGTAGATCATGGACTTCTGTTAATTTTAGGTATGTTATATGCTAGAGCAGTTTATTTAATTTCTTTTCCATATTAGCAATCACATCAGCATAAAGTAAACTGCAGATAGAACATAAATTTAAATCGCAGAAGACAAGCCAAGACAAGAGGACACAATATGTGGCACTAGCCAGGGACATACCCCACAATGTGTGGGGAAACCCTTGATCTATTCTTCTTTTATGTTCTTCAAAGTTCAGTAGAGAAAGAGAGAGAGAGAGAATATGTAGGTTTTAACCCCGTACAGAAATTACCTGCATACGAATTCTAAATCACAAGAAAAATAAACATGCGAGAGCATAACACATAAAACACGTATACACAGAGATTTCCCACTGGATCCCAAAATCGGGACTACCAACTTGATTTTTCATTATGTTCCTTTCAATGTTACAATACATATTTATACATGCCGAAGCATCCAATACCATGGACCAAAAACCATCGCGTCCAAAAACCATGGACCGAAAACCATCGCGTCCAAAAAACATGTGCGAAAATCATGCACAAAATTGTAGGTGGGTCCGCCCAACCTAACATAGGGTCCAAAACCAAAATTTTCTGGGGCGCTGCCCTGGACCCCATAAAGTGGGGTTACGGGTACCCCTCAAACCCCCTGTTAACTATGTGGAAAGAATATAACACAACCCAACAATAATCATTTCGTATAACGATGAGATCAATTGAAGACATTCTGCTTCAACTGATTCTCCAAGGTGACTCCTTCACCTATCATCGTTCTACATCTCGTCCATGAGCTACACCTTACTGTGTAGCACCATCATGTTGCATCATGCATCATCATGCTGCTCATGATCTCATACATCACGTTGCCCATACATCATGGTGTCCATGGTCTACTTCATACTGCCTATATATCTCATGATGTTCGTATTCATCATGTTGCTCATATATCTCATGATGTCCATATTCTACATAGAGTGTCTTTCATGCCATGCCATGCCATGTCATTGAATATGCTGACACAATTCCACTGAACAGGATTGTGTTCAACTAACATGACAGTGCATCTCCATGCTATGCGTATATCATGACCGCGATACTACATGATGTATTTGCCAGCGTATATATCTTGTCATGACTACGTTATTCATAGCATGTATTCCCATAGCTACGTTATTCAACAGTGTATATATGCATTGCTATTTATAGTGGCATGATTGTGTTATAATAATGTCATGACCAATATTATAATGCCATGACTGCGTTATTCATAACAACATGTATGCCCATAGTATAACCATTCATGAAGTAGTTGCTTATGCACCTGCGTGTATTACTGTGCGTATATATATTCATTGTGTTGTTGCATATCCACCTGCGTTGAGCGTATATGACTTTGATAATGATATATGCCCTGCGTATATATTCCACGTATCTCTACCACGCTGCCGGATCCAGGGTCTGCATGTATGTTGATGCATACATATTCCACGTATCTCTACCACATTGCCAGATTCAGGGTCTGCGTGTATGTTGATGCATATATATATCACGTATCTCTACCACACTGCCAGGGCTAGGGTTTGCGTGTATGTTGATGCATACATATTCCACATATCTCTACCATGTTGCCAGATCTAGGGTATGACAACATTCCATATATATGACTTCATTCCCATAGGTGTGCTACAGCGTGAAGCGTATATATATACACTTCACACTATAGCACGCCTATGGGAATGAAGTCATATGTATGGAATGTTGTCATACCCTAGATCTGGCAGCGTATATATGCTGCCAGATCTAGGTTATGACAACGTTCCATACATATGACTGTGTTCTTCAACGACGCTGCCATATCTAGGGTATGACAACGGTCCTTTTATCTTCATGTGTGATATGTCTTCTGGACAGCGTATTACTTCTCTTTAAGAACAGTGTATGATTTGCTATATACTTTAACTGCAGTTGCGAATTCATATACATGCCTTCTGATTTATGACTGCGTTCTCCATTATATTAGGCCAGCGTAATCCATAGTGTATCTCCTCCAAAAACCCAAGACGTGGAGAGGAGATCACTTGAGGTTTATGCCAAATGACTTCAAATCCTCTTCTATTTATACTAATGTGTAGGTGATGAATAGACACGTCTATTGGGCTTCTGAGCCTACTCAAGTTTCTGGTCGGCTAGATGATAATTCCATAATCTGAATAAATTCATATCTCCATAAATACTTATCGGAATCGAATGAACTTTAGATCAATCCTACACCTCTCGACGAGAGGGATCCAATAAAAATATCAGCTGCCATAAATAAGCTGACCCACATGGAGTTTGGCCCTAGTTGCCAATTTAACACTCCCTCTCAACTAGGGAGAACTCCATCCGTGATCTATATGTCTCACTGTATTATCTCTGCCATCAGCAGCCTGCACTGCTCTGCCCAACTCTGCTCAACTCTACTCAACTCTGTTGGCTCTGATCTACTCTGCTCAACTCTGTTGGCTCTTCTCAACTCTGTTGGCTCTGCTATGCTCTTCTCAGCTCTGTTGGCTCTACTCTTCTCAGCTCAGCTCTATTGGCTCTGCTCAGCTCTGCTAGCTCTGCTCTGCTCTGTTGGCTCTGCACTGCTCTGTTCAGCTCTGTTGGATCTGTTAGATTTGCTCTGCTTTGCTCAGCTATGTTGGCTCTGCTTTGCTCTGCTCAGCTTTTCTCAGCTCTGCTGGCTCTCCTCAACTTAGCTCTGCTGAACTATGAAGAAGAAGAATTGATCGAGAATGTTTCATACCATTCTCCACTGACCCGAAGTCAGTCTCAAAGTGCGTACCACTGGTCTCAGACCAGTCTCAACCGACCCAAAGTCAGCGTCATAGTGGGTACCACTCCTCCCTCTGGTCCCAGACTAGTATCGCAGGCTCAAAGAGTGTATCACTGGTCCCAGACTAGTATCGCAGGCTCAAAGAGTGTACCACTGGTCCCAGACCAGTCTCAACAGACCCGAAGTCAGTGTCATAGTATGTACCACTCTCACTGGTCCCAGACCAGTCCTGCACTGGCACGAAGTCAATCTCAGAGTATGTACCACTGGTCCCAAACCAGTCTCAACCGACCCGAAGTCATTGTCATAGGGGGTACAACTCCTACCACTGGTCCCAAACCAGTATCATTGATCCCAGATCAATGAAGGTCATCCTAGCGTATGGAGTACGGTAGATATAGTGATGCATCCATTGATACTACTATGGTCCCTATCTTTATTTCCCTGCTCATTGATCAGATGAGAGGTACTTCTCATGAGTCCCAGACTGCATGGGTAGGATAACTCGATAGGAGAACTTAATCAATCCCGTCCTCTCAGGAGAACTAATCATCCTGCTACAATCGCCATGGAGAACACATCATCCAGGCCTCACAGGGGAACTAATCATCCTACTACACAGGAGAGCGAATCACCCTATTCCATAAGAGAGCAAATCATCTTGTCCCACAAGAGAGCGAATCATCTTGTTCACAGGAGAGTGAATCATCCTGTCCACAGGAGAGCGAATCATCCTGTCACACAAGAGAGCGAATCATCTTGTTCACAGTGCGCACCACCAGGGGAGGGTGACTCACCCTGTGGTTGTATGTTGCTCCAGTAAGAACCGCAAGCCCCCAAAGCTCCTAGAGCTCAATGTATGCAACATGCAGGACCCTTGTACAAGGGTCTCTAGACGACTCCAAGTCGTTCGGGAAAATCACAGATTTGATCTTCCCCCCCCCCCCCCCCCGGGACTTTAGCGACCTGTACATCATCTCAGTGCAATGGAGCCTTCTTGCTCATCGACTTACCATATCCCAGATAAGGTAGTATCTGATGTCTATCTGTTGGAGCAATCGTCGAATATAGGATTCCTCAATAGTCAAATCCCACCTCTGGTTGTTACAGAGAATCATTGTGGTATTCATGTGTACAAATAGCTCACTGAAGAGCTTCCCCAACTAGGCAGCTTCATATGAGATCATACTCGTAGATATGTATTCGGTCTCGGCAGTGCTTACAATAACCGACTTCTGCTTCCTGCTCATCCATGATATCGAAGCAGAATCCAAAGAGAAACAACACTAAGTGCTCCAGCGATCCTTCACACTACTTGCCTAATCAGCATCTGAATAATCATGCAATTTCATATTTCCAGTAGTGTATCTCAATCCATCAGAGATCGTGCCCTGAAGACATCTTAGAAGATTCTTGGCACCAATCTAGTGAGGCTCAACCAAATATGAACTCCCCGTGCTAACTGTAAAACATATGTCCAAATAGAAGTTCACCAAGAACTTTCCCAAGTCTGGTCCGACATCACTATTGTATAACTTCCTCGAGGTAGTCACGGTCTTGTAGTTTATCATTTCATATCTGGAATCCAACTCCCTCTTACTTCTACAAGTGAGAGGGTATGCATAGGTTGTCCTCGTAAGGTGCTGGTATGAGAGGTCTATCATCCACAACCTTTGGATGGTATGGATTTGTTTCATTCCTAGCGAATCTTAGCTTTATCAGACAGCTATCGATCCTCTCATAGTATGCCCGGGGTGTTTAGCTTCAAGCCATAGAGGGCTTTCTTCCACCTACATATGTGAGATTCCTGATTATCAATCTCAAACTCCTCGGGTTGTTCCACACCTGTGGACCTGCTACATGAGGGGAATGGTCCCCTTGTAAGATTTTCCTTCGGTACATCTCAGACATGTACTTTCATGATCCTTTTGAATTCAGGCATCTTTGTCACCATCTGACTCATAGACCTTCAGTGCTACGTGACAATGGATATGGTCCCCAGTGGACTTCCTGCAATTTGATACAACCCTGAACTCAAAAGCATCTTTGAAAATTCTATTTCAAACACGTACCTTTCCATCGATGAGTGCCACCCTGAACCCTTTGACTTCCATTTCTAGGATGAACACCAGGTTTTTTTTGCAATCAGGTACATAAAGGTGATTCACGGGTTTCCTTGCTTTCTTGAAGAGACAACCTTATCCTTAATGACATGCTTTTCTCGCATTCAGACACTCCTTTACATAAGGGCCAAACTTACCAAAGGCATTTGCCTTTCCTTCCATCCTTAGATTCAAACTTTCCAGTGAAGAAATTTCTGTTGCGCTAGTCTGATAATATTTTCTGCTTCGACTTCACCCAACTGATCCTTTTCTCTTGTCCCAACTGTCTTCAGTGATTGCTCTTTCACTCTTGCTTGGGCATTGTCTTCGCTTCAGCTCTGATACCATGTTAATTTTAGGTATGTTCTATGTTATAGAAATTTATTTAATTTCTTTTCCATATTAGCAATCACATCAACATAAAGTAAACTGCACAGAACATAAATATAAATCGCAGAAGACAAGCCAAGACAAGAGGACACAAGATGTGGCACTAGCCAGGGACAAACCCCACAATGTGTGGGGAAACCCTTGATCAATTCTTCTTTTAATGTTCTTCAAAGTTCAGCAAAGAAAGAGAGAGAGAGAGATAATACATTTACAACAAACGTCAACACTTTGACTTATCTAGATCTAGCATAGATCATTTCGTATAACGATGAGATCAGTTGAAGACATTCTGCTTCAACTGATTCTCCAAGGTGACTCCTTCACCTATCATCATTCTGCATCTCGTCCATGCGCTGCACCTTACTGTGTAGCACCATCATGCATCATCATGCTGCTCATGATCTCATACATCACGCTACCCATACATCATGGTGTCCATGATCTACTTCATACTGCCTATATATATCATGATGTCCATATTCATCATGCTGCTCATATATCTCATGATGTCCATATTCTACATAGAGTGTCTTTCATGCCATGCCATGCCATGTCATTAAATATGCTAACACAATTCCACTGAACAGGACTGCGTTCAGCTGACATGACAGTGCATCTCCATGCTATGTGTATATCATGACTGCAGTACTACAACATGTATTTGCCAACGTATATATATTGTCATGACTGCATTATTCATAGCATGTATGCCCATAGCTGCGTTATTCAACAACGTATATAT
>APFE031119985.1:21818-44318 GCA_000404065.3 Pinus taeda | reverse complement strand
ATTTAAAGCCTAAAATCCCTCCTCCATAAGGATAATGTCTTCTTCTTTATGGCTTAAGTTGTTATTTAATTATGATTATTTAAACAAAGGCCTCCTTCAAAGTTTACTTTGGAACCCCTTATGTCTCATCCAACAGTCAAGTTGAAGCCCTCCCCAAGCCTATAAAATGAGGCCTAAATCACTACCCATATACATTAAATCTCCACAAGCTTTTCTTATGAGAAGACTCTAAAATTACTTGGACTTTGTAGATAGACCATCAAAGAAATACAGAGAGACTTGATTAGGGTTCGATGTTCTTGTTCAAACATGTGTAAGCTCAATGATAATACCTTGTTGTACAATAACAATAGATAGACATGGAAAAGATTTGACAAAACTCATATGATCCTTCATATGACAAGTGGACATCAATAGCAGTGATAAGACATATGCTGGTAGCCCCTCGTTGGGCCAAGTTTGAGAGTATTGCAAGCAGGTCATAGGGATGACCTAAGGCATCTTGGTTTGTGCCATCATCATAGAGCAGTGCCCGATATTTGTATATTGGTACAGTGATTTGATAAACTGCTTCATGAGCCTTTGAATGCTTATTCATTTATGAGTAGTGCAATGCAGTGGCAACAAGAGTGAGTGTATTATGCAGTGATCAGAATTGACAGTCAAGGTTTGATGTGCAACTTGTATAGTGGCTTGGTTAGGAATTATGATTGAGCAAATATCAGTTTGGTGAATAGTGATTTACAGTGGTTAATTAGAGCAGCGTTGAGTAGTATGGTTGTCAGGAATTGTTAGTGATATTCTTACCAAGCAGAACAATAGTCTCTTCTTTACATTTTTTTTATATTGATTCAGAGCATAGGGGGATCCATTGTGAAAACTATAAAATGTGGTCTTCCTATTGATTAGGGTGGCAGGGTGGTGCAAGGCAAGTGATTGAAGTCACCTTCAGGTTGTAGCCTGAGAACACTTCGGGGCGGCAAGGTAGTGCTAAGGTAGGTCATATCTTGCAGTAGGGCATTGGAGCGTCCTTTTAGTGGGAGCTGATAAAGCACGGGGCATTGGAGTGTCCATCCAACTGCAACTGGTCCATACGGTGTTGGAGCCTGAGATCTGGGGCGTTGGAGCATCCTCCCAGTTGCAATTGGTAAATAGGGTGTTGGAGAATCCTACAGGTTGGAGCCTCCTTCAGTCGGACCTAAGAACTTGATGTAATTATTTCTTTTAAGGAGAAGAAGACAATAACTAAGAAGTGTTTGGTGGTTTTTGACCCGCAAGGGGTTTTTCCACTTAAAATTATTTATCTATTGTCTCTATCTTGTGCATTGTTGTATGGTGTAGTATACTGCTTTTGATCTCTAATACTAAATAAGAATAATATTGTTGAAGATTAACTAAGCCTCTAAAAAATACTAATAAAGTGCTAATTACTAAGAAACATTGGTCCACCCACCTCTCAGTATTTCCAACAAGAACCAACAGAAGAATGTTATCTCTTGTGTTAGTTTGGTTTTGGCAAGTTAACTCATGTCAGCTTGGGCTAAACGTCACCACCCTTGGTGAGAAGGCACCACCATAGAAGACTACAAGAAGAGGTGAAAAGGAGTGTGTTGGAGATCATTTTAAAAGGCATCTCTCATGCCAATCTGCCCTAGAAGGAGGCTCGAGCACCTCAGGAAGCCGCAACACCTAATGAAGGATGAATTGTGGAGCAAGGGTGGTGTTCTCTAGTCTGTTGAAGGCAGAGTTTTGCTCAAGTATGAGGACGGAGTCCGCATGTGATATTTTGCCCAGTGTAGGTCGATGAGCGAGGTTTCTAAAGGATGTTATTTTGTGGTTTCTACCCTAGTTAGGGCAAAGTCGTGGAGGAGAATGTTGGTATAATAGGTTTGTCCTAAAGGATTTTCAGCGCAACAGTTTGTGACATCACAACTGCACCTACTCAAGAGCATTTCAAGTCAAGGAAGAGATTGCAATACCTTAAAAAGTAGCGGAATTTGAATGGAGCAGAAGCTTGGTTTTCTAGCAAGGAGAAAAGGACAAGTTAAGCTCAACGAGGGAGGATGAAAATCTGAAGTAAGTGTGTTTGTTTGCTTGTTTTAGGCCAACATTGAAGGGTTAAGGAGGGTTGAATTACAACCCTATGATAAGGTTTATGTTCTAGGTATTTTGGGAGGAAGTTGAGCCTATAAAGAGGCTAGTATGTGCATCATATCACTTTCTAGGATAGGACGCAATATTTCTACATCTACGCAGGGGATTCTAGAAAGGCTGAGACCTAAATGGAGGTCTGATTTGACCTCAAATTCTAAATAGAACTAGTGTATCCCTTATGAACACTGGAAAGGTCTAAAACAAGGTGTGTGGACATGTCTTGCATGAAGAAGAAATGATGGTTCGTCCTATGTGGAAATTGTGGAAAAAGGTTTGATAGCCTAAGTGGTGTGAATTGTGTAGTCAAAGCATTGTTGAGAAGGTTCCTTGTGTGAAGCCCTAGTTATGTGCAATTTGAGAAGCAAAATTGCAAAGTTTGGGTTGCATATCAAGCCCTAGTTAAATCAATTGTTGGATTGTGTGAGGGAAAATTGTTAAGCCCTAGTTCAGTGGTTGGGGTTTGAAAATCAGTGAAAAGAGGGTTGTGGTGAGAAGCCCTAGTTCAACCACTGCAAGGAAGCATATTGCTGATATGTGGGAATATTATTGAGCCCTAAGTTTTGTCACTTTTGGAGCAACAAGGAGATGGATCATGGGCAGATATGGAAGTCCCTAAGAGAACTGATGTTGGAGGAGCCATATCAGTGCTAGAGGGGAGCCTTGGTGAAGTCTCGATGAGCATACATGTTAGTGGAGCAAGAGGGCTGCTAGAGGGTAGTTTGATGAGCCTATGTTCAACCTTCTTGGAACAACCAACAAAGATTGATAGTGGCAGATTGCGCAGCTGGAGATGCAAGCTTTTTGAAATTGTAGAAGTTGAAGTGATCATTAGAAGAGGAGGCAAAGTACTTGTCAAATGTGTTCAAGGTGCATGGACTGAATGGGATGAGAAGAGCGCTCCTTCAGCAAGTAGGTCAAGTGTATCTTGTTCAAGGAAAAATTGGTTTTCATAGTTGTTGACACCAAGCCCTAGTTGTGTCATGTATCAATGATGTATGTAATGGTCGTGATCCCTAGTGCGGGAAACCTATGTTTGTTGTATTAAATTTTGTAATATAACAAGTTG
The DNA here is from genome assembly GCA_000404065.3 of Pinus taeda. NCBI lineage: Eukaryota > Viridiplantae > Streptophyta > Pinopsida > Pinales > Pinaceae > Pinus > Pinus taeda. The sequence goes on along the minus strand of APFE031119985.1, from coordinate 41,098 downwards.
TGGGTTAAAAATTGTCATGTGCATGAGATTGATTCATTGTTTTATGTTTTCCGTTGTGCAAAGTAGTAGTTTTGTGGCATTTGAGTGTGTTTGTGATCATGATCTTAGACTCAAACTTGATTCTTAAGTGCCATGGAAAAATCAACAAGTCTTTGGATGTTGACTTACGAAGTGTGTTAGCTAAGATGAATTTGCAAGTGCCTCTTTCGGAGCTAGCCAAACTGGAACTTCAAAGGGGGCAAGTCAAAAAGGCATTCAAACTTGAAAAGGAGCCTGAAGACCCTCCATTTATTCTCCAAAACATGTGCAATGATAAAAGAAATGGAGAGCATGCACCTTTCTTGTTATCCTTGGTGATTAACAACATGATTTTACATATTTGTATACTTAATTCTGATGCCTATACCAATGTAATGCCTTTAAAAGTCATGAACCAATTGGAAATGAAAATCACTAAGCCCTATAAGAACATTTACAGGTTTGACATAAAAGATTATACCAGTGTATGTTCTTACAAAGGATGTAAAGGAATCCCTAGATGCTAATGAGAAACTTTTGTATTGATGGATATTGTAGTCATAGATGTGTCAAATTCTTAGGGGATGCTCTTATCTAGGAAATGGTGTGCCTCAATTGCAAGACATCTATTAATGGACTTATCATACGCCACTATGCCTACTATAGATGGAGGACTGTTACATTGGAAACTAGGGCCAAACTCCATGTGGGTCATCTTATTTATGGCAGCTGATAATTTTATTGGATCCCTCTCACCGAGAGGTGTAGGATTGATCTAAAGATCATCCAATTCTGATAAGTATTTATGAAGTTATGAATTTATTTATGTTATAAAATAAATTGTCAAGTCGGCCAGCAACTTGAGTAGGCTCAAAAGCCCAATAGACATGTCTATTCATCATCTACGTTTTAGTATGAATAGAAGAGGATTTAAAGTCATTTAACACACTCTCTTAATATGACCTCCTCTCCACGTCTTGGGTTTTTGGAGAAGGAGAGAACTAAAGAATACGTTGGGCCAAGTATTATGCCCTAGCTTTCCCTAGCTTATACGCAGATGATGCCCTATCCTACACGCTGTTCAAGAAGCCCTAACACATCTAAACGCAGTCGTTGTAATATAGATACCTAGCCGCAGTTACGCACAACATTTCATACGCTTTAATGGGGCATCAATATATATACGCATCATACGCTGTAATGGGATAGCAGTATATACACACAGCATGGAGAATATGCTGTCATGAAGACATTATCCACATGAAGACAATCAACATGATGCCATAACCCTGGATCTGTTGTCATTTGGAATTATTCCACACAATTCATGGATAGTCAACGTGATGCCATAACCCTGAATCCGTTTTCATATGGAATCATTACACACAGTCCGTGAACAGTCAACATGATGCCATAACCTTGGATCCATTGTCATATAGAAACAGCCACAATGATGTCAACGTGATGCTCTGGATCCATTGTCAATAGATGCAGTTATGAAACCATATACTCGGTCATGAGAACAACGTTGTCATGATGGAAAGCACCATATACGCTATCAAGATATATGTAGCTAGAACGCATCTTACGTTCTGGGCCAAAGCATTGAAATGAAATTGTCATTATACTAATTGAAGCCTGTTGATAGTGTGAGGTAGACTAGATGGACAGCATGTAAACCTTTGAGTATTGTAGGTGACAGCGTGGCACATAAGGCAGCCTTAAGGCTTGAAGGGTTGTTAGCAAGGCTGGAAGTTACAGTCATAAAGGGCAGCCTGATGATAAATGAGATCATGGGCAGCATCATGAGCATGAGCAGCATAATGATGCATGATGATATGAGCATGGGTAGCATAATGATATGAGCATGGGCAGCCTGATGACAAACGAGATCATGGGCAACATCATGAGCATGGGCAGCGTAATGATATGGACATGGGCAGCCTGATGATAAACAAGATCATGGGCAGCATCATGAGCATGAGTAGCATAATGATGCATGATGATATGAGCATGGGAAGCATAATGATATGAGCATGGGCAGCCTGATGATAAACGAGATCATGGGCAGCATCATGAGCATGAGCAACATAATGATGCATGATGATATGAGCATGGGCAGCTTGATGATGAATAAGACCATGGAAGATGCAGCATGATGAGCAACATGAAGATGATGAACGAGAGGCAGCACTACGATAGGTGAAGCCATCACCTTGGAGAATCAGTTGAAGCAGAATGTCTTCAACTAATCTCATCGTTATAGGAAATGATCTATGCTCGGATCTAGATAAGTCAAAGTGTTGACTTATGTTGTAAATGTACTATCTCTCTCACTTTCTCTGCTGAACTTTGGAGAACATAAAAGAAGAATTGATCAAGGGTTTCCGCACATTGTGGGGTTTGTCCCTGGAAAGCGCCACATCTTGTGTCCTCTTGTCTTGGCCTGTCTTCTGCAATTTATATTTATGTTCTATCTGCAGTTTACTTTATTGCTGATGTGATTGCTAACTGTGAAAATTTTGAATAAATTGCTCTAGCATAGAACATACCTAAACCTAACATGGTATCAGAGCAGAGGTGAAGACAATGCCCAACCAAGAGTGAAAGAGCAATCACCAAAGACAATAGGGACAAGACAAAGGATCAATGGGTTCCACATCTCTCTTCTAAGTTCACAAAGGGTGAAGTCGAAGCAGAGCATATTATCATATTGGCATAGCGGAAGCTTCTGATGGCCCATCTAAAGATCACTTCATTAGGAAGTTCGGATCTGAGGGTGGAAGGAAAGGCGGATGCCTTGGTTGCAATAAGTTCGGCCATAATGCGAAGGAGTGTCCGAATGGCAGAGACACATCTCTTGACGAAGATAACAATCATTCCAGGGACATCTTCAACGATCAAAGGAATGACTAGTAATGCAGGTCATCAAATGGCCGACTCTTCAACGGAAGCAAGGAACCCCAATGCTTCAAGGCACTTCATCGGATAAAAGGATGCACTCTTTAATTTGGTAGAGACGGAAACAATCGTGGGATTATACTTGGAGCCGATGCCACCTATCCCGAAAAAAAAGGGTGTAGGGAATGTTACCTCTCTATTGAATGAGGGTAACTCGATTCATTTACAGAATCTCCTTTACGTACTTGATCGCAAGAAGAACCTGGTGTCCATTTCAGCAATGGAAGTCAAAGGTTTCAGGGTGGCACTCATCGATGGAAAGGTATGTGTTTGGAAATAGAAGTTTCAAAGATGTTTTTTTGAGTTCAGGGTTGTATCAAATTGCAGGAAGTCCACAGGGACCATGTCCATTGTCACGTAGCACCGACGGTTTGTGAGTCAAATGGTGATAGGGAAACCTGAATTCAAAAGGAGCATGAAAGTACATGTCTGAGATGTACCAAAGGAAAATCTTACAAGGGGACCATTCCCCTCACGTAGCAGGTCCACAAGTGTGGAACAACCCGAGGAGTTTAAGATTGATAATCAGGAATCTCACATATGTAGGTGGAACAAAGCCCTCTATGGCTTGAAGCAAAAAACCTCGGGCGAAGTATGAGGAGAACGATAGCTGGTTGATAAAGCTGAGATTCATTAGGAGTGAAACCGATCCAAACCATTACCCGAAGGTTGTGGATGATAGATCTCACATACCGGCACCTATTTTTGACAGGTGTAGACCCTCTCATTTGTAGAAGACAGAGGGAGTTGGATTCTGAATGTGGAAAGATAAACTTCAAGCCTGTGACTACCTCGAGGATCTTAACTTTCAGAAGTTATATGGTAGTGATGTTGGACCAGATTTGGGAAATGCCTCTAAGTTTCATAAACTCATTCGTGTTGATGTTCTTGGTGAACTTTCATCCAGACATATGTTTTGCAGTTAGCATGGTGAGCTCATATTTGGTTGAGCCTCACTGGATTGGTGCCAAGAATCTTCTGAGATGTCTTTGGGGCACAATCTCTCATGGATTGAGATACGCTGCCGGAAATATGAAATTGCATGATTATTCGAATGTTCACTGGGCACGCAGTGTGGAGGATCACTAGAACACTTCTTAGTGACGTTTCTCTTTGGATTCTTCTTCAATATCATGGATGAGCAGGAAGAAGAAGTCGGTTGGTACAAGCATCACCGAGACCGGATACATATCTACGAGTATGATCTCATATGAAGTTGCCTAGTTGAGGAAGTTCTTCAGTGAGTTGTCTATACACATGATGAATACCACTATGATTCTCTGTGACAACCAGAGGTGGGATTCGATTATTGAGGAATCCCGTATTCGATGATTGCTCCAATAGATCGACATCAGATACTACCTTATCTAGGATATGGTAAGTCGATGAGCAAGGAGGCTCCATCGCATTGAGACTAATGTACAGGTCGTAGACATTTTGACAAAGCCCCGGGGAAAGATCAAATTTGTGATTTTCCCGAATGACTTGGAGTCGTTGAGAGACCCTTGTAAAAGGGTTCTGCATGTTGCATACATTGAGCTCTAGGAGCTCTGGGGGCTTGCAGTTCTTACTGGAGCAACATACGACCACAGGGTGACTCACCCTTCCTTGGTGGTGCGCACTATGGACAAGATGATTCGCTCTCTTGTGGACAGGATGATTCACTCTCTTGTGGACAAGATGATTCTCTCTCTTATAGGACAAGATGATTCGCTCTCTTGTGAGACAGGATGATTCACTCTCCCGTGGATAGGATGATTCGCTCTCCTATGGACAAGATGATTCGCTCTCTTGTGGAACAAGATGATTCGCTCTCTTGTGGAACAGGATGATTTTCTCTCCTATGTAGTAGGATGATTAGTTCTCCTGTGAGGTCTGGATGATGTGTTCTCCATGACGATTGTGTAGCAGGATGATTAGTTCTCCTATGAGGACAGGATTGATTAGTTCTCCTGTCGAGGCATCCTACCCATGCAGTTTGGGACTCATGGGAAGTACCTCTCATCTGATCAATGAGTAGGGAAATGAGGATAGGGACCATAGTAGTACTGATGGACGCATCGTTGTATCTACTATACTCCCTATGCTAGGATGACCTTCATTGATCTGGGATCAATGAGACTGGTCTGGGACCAGTGGTACATACTCTGAGACTGACTTCGGTTCAGTGGAGGACTGGTCTAGGACCAGTAGGAGTGGTACCCACTATGACGCTGACTTTGGGTCGGTTGAGACTGCTTTGGGACCAGAGGTATGCACTCTGAGACTGACTTCGGGTCAGTGGAGAATGGTATGAGATATTCTCGATTAATTCTTCTTCTTCATGGCTCAGCAGAGTAGAGCAGAGCTAAGCAGAGCCAACAAAGCTGAGTAGAGCCAGCAGAGCTGAACAGAGTTAGCAGAGTTGTGCAGAGCAGAGTAGAGACAACAAAGCTAAGAAGAGCTGAGCAAAGCAGTGCAGGGCACTGATGGCAAAGATAGTACAGTGGGACATATGGATCAGCGGATGGAGTTCTCCCTAGTTGAGAGGGAGTGTTAAATTGGGAACTAGGGCCAAACTCCATGTGGGTCATCTTATTTATGGCAGCTAATAATTTTATTGGATCCCTCTCATCGAGAGGTGTAGGATTGATCTAAAGATCATCCAATTCCGATAAGAATTTATGAAGTTATGAATTTATTTATGTTATAAAATAAATTGTCAAGTCGGCCAGCAACTTGAGTAGGCTCAGAAGCCCAATAGACATGTCTATTCATCATCTATGTTTTAGTATAAATAGAAGAGGATTTAAAGTCATTTAACACACTCTCTTAATGTGACCTCCTCTCCACGTCTTGGGTTTTTGGAGAAGGAGAGAACTAAAGAATACGTTGGGCCAAGTATTATGCCCTAGCTTTCCCTAGCTTATACGCAGATGATGCCCTAGCCTACACGCTGTTCAAGAAGCCCTAACACATCTAAACGCAGTCGTTGTAATATAGATACCTAGCTGTAGTTACGCACAACATTTCATACGCTTTAATGGGGCATCAATATATATACGCATCATACGCTGTAATGGGATAGCAGTATATACACACAGCATGGAGAATAAGCTGTCATGAAGACATTATCCACATGAAGACAATCAATATGATGCCATAACCCTAGATCTGTTGTCATATTGAATCACTACACACAGTTCATGGACATCCAACGTGATGCCATAACCCTGAATCCGTTTTCATAATCATTACACACAGTCCATGAACAGTCAACGTGATGCCATAACCTTGGATCCATTGTCATATAGAAACAGCCACAGTCATGTCAACGTGATTCTCTGGATCCGTTGTCATATGGAAACAGCCACAGTCATGTCAACGTGATGCTCTGGATCCGTTGTCAATAGATGCAGTTATGAAACCATATACTCAGTCATGAGAACAACATTGCCATGATGGAAAGCACCATATACACTGTCAATATATATGCAGCTAGAACACATCTTACGTTCTAGGCCAAAGCATTGAAATGAAATTGTCATTATACTAATTGAAGCCTATTGACAACATGAGGTAGACTAGATGGACAACATGTAAACCTTTGAGTATTGTAGGTAACAGCATGGCACATAAGGCAGCCTTAAGGCTTGAAGGGTTGTTAGCAAGGCTGGAAGTTACAGTCATAAAGGGCAACCTAATGATAAATGAGATCATGGGCAGCATCATGAGCATGAGAAGCATAATGATGCATGATGATATGAGCATGGGCAGCGTAATCATATGAGCATGGGCAGCCTGATGATAAACGAGATCATGGGCAGCATCATGAAAATGAGCAACATAATGATGCATGATGATATGAGCATGGGTAGCCTGATGATAAATGAGATCATGGGCAGCATCATGAGCATGATGATATGAGCATGGGCAGCTTGATGATGAATAAGACCATGGAAGATGCAGATGAGCAGCATGAAGATGATGAACGAGAGGCAGCACTACGATAGGTGAAGCCGTCACCATGGAGAATCAGTGGAAGCAAAATGTGTTCAACTGACCTCATCGTTATAGGAAATGATCTATGCTCAGATCTAGATAAGTCAAAGTGTTGACTTATGTTGTAAATGTACTATCTCTCTCACTTTCTCTGCTGAACTTTAAAGAACATAAAAGAAGAATTGATCAAGGGTTTCCCCACATTGTGGGGTTTGTCCCTGGCAAGCGCCACATCTTGTGTCCTCTTGTCTTGGCCTGTCTTCTGCAATTTATATTTATGTTCTATCTACAGTTTACATTAATGCTAATGTGATTGCTAACTGTGAAAATTTAAATAAATTGCTCTAGCATAGAGCATACCTAAAACTAACAAGGACCATTTACCCTATAAAAATAGCCACACATACCTGAGCATGTGAGGACAAGGAACTTTTTCCATTGTCTTCGCCTATTAGAAAATCCAAGGCTAACATAACTCCAAAAGACCTACATATCAAGAAAAGACACTTTGAGCCAAAGGACCATGAGAAACTTAAGGAGGTTGAACCTTCACGCCATTTCTTCTAAGTCGAGGATAAACTGGTAAACAAAACAAAAGGATGGACATTCCAAAATAATAAGAAGAAATAGGTTCAAAGACAAGACAAGGAGTTTCAAGTGGGTGATCTAGTCCTTGACGATGGTAATCCTAACCCATTTAAGTCCATGGAAAAGTAGTAGTTGGGTACTGTTACATTACCAACCATGGTGATGAACTCCTGCCTTCATGAGTGGTAGGAAACCATCTTCCTTTGTTAAAAGGAACTTGATATATTTTAGATATGTAGTTGCATCGCATTTATGTGTTGCATTTTGTATGAGAATCCCACTTATTGCATTAATCATGTTGATGTGTTGCATCCTAGATTAGATTGCATTTAGTCAGCTTATTATTTTCAATATGGATTTTATCAATCATATAAATGCAACGGTGATGATCAGCACATCATGCACATGCTAGCAAACAAGTTAATTTGGGTGTGCAAGTAACAGATCTACAAGCCCAGGGGTTGTCGGGGTTCTCATGAACTCCCCATTCGAGCATATGGATCATGTGCTCTAGGATGAGCACATCTCCAAGTTGGAGCCCAATGTCACCCACCAAAATGGGTAACCCCATAGGAGAAAAAAAAATTCTTCTATATTGGACAGCCATATAGCCGACGAGCAGCACTACAAATTTTCTCCTTGATGATGATATGTCAGTGTTCTTTGCCATCTGCACTATTCATGCACCTCTCACCATCCAACATTCCTCTTGGATGAAGGTGAGCTGCCACTCAATGGTACTTTGACCATTTTGCAATCAAGTGCTTTTACTTAATGTTTTTGGCATTTTAACACGAACAAAGGGGTGATCTAGATGATTGATTGATCTTGATTGTAAACTTGTTCTCTCACCTTACTAGGGGGGCTAATCTTTAGCCTTAGGTAAGTGGGACCACCTCTAAGGCCTTAGAGTCAAAGGATGGGCGCTACTTGGGACACTTGGATTGAACGAGCATGTCTATTACCCTTTCCATACATAACATTTTCCATATCACATCATTCCTTTGATACCATCTCCATCATTTTGGTTAACTGCCATTGGTTCACTGGGATTTGGCATTCACATATCCACATCCTTGAGTCGAACCGAAAAACTTTTCCCTAGAGTTGGATGCAGCTAAAAGAATGAAAAAGCATATGATGGCCACAACAAAAGAAAAAGAAAGTTAAAAATGCAAAAGATGGCCAGGACAAAGGTTAGTATGTGGGAAAAATCCTAACATGAGCTCTACCCCCTCATTAGGCATCACCCAGTTCCTAAGCACTTGATGCTCCTTCTCATCATAAGGAACCCTTGCATGTCCCAACCCTGATGAGTGGGAAGTTTTCTTATCTTAAAACGTAAAATAAATGCTATATCATAAAGAGAATAATTTGATCCTTAAGTTATGCATCACTAAAGGAATTATCTAAAAGAAGTAAAAGGGGCACCAAAGGGGTGAAAAAAGCAGGTCAAAGGAAGGAGTAACTCATGCCTCCATGATTTCTCCCTCCGTTACATCTATACACTCAAGATGTGGACTCTCATTAGTTGGTCCCTTGACCATGGCACCTAGCCATGAAGTCTTCACCCTCCATTTCCACCTACTTCCACCAACACCTATGGATTGAAGGGTTAACCTTGGAAATGGCACTCCCCTTAGGGTTGGAAGCACCTAATAGGGTTGATTACTTAGACACCCCTACAAAGGTAGGGAACACTTTTACGGGAGTTGGTATAGTTAGATATTTGAAGGTGATCCTAGTTTGAAGTATTATTATGCCCTTAACACTTAAGTATGGTCCACTTACATGCATCTATGTGTGAAAAATTCTAAATCTACATATCAGAAATCCTATTGCTATCACTGGTTTATCATCTCCTACTTGTTTTTACATTCAACGAGTTATTTAATTATTTAAACACTGATGAAAAAACACTATTGCAGACTAGACTGACATACAAATCATAAACTGAAACAAATATGAGACAAACACATAAGGGACACCATTATTTTTGGAAAAACGGCCTTGGAAAAACCCAATGTGGTAAAACCGATGTAGCAGCTCTAAGGGTTTTCTATTATTAAGCAGTAGTTCTGAATACAACTCTAGATGCCCTCTTGGCTATCCAGTTACAGACATAAAATACACTAGCAGAAACCTAAGTGAGATTACCTCAATTCACCCGGCAAAATCTCTTTGATCTGGCACCTAGACTAATTATCCCCGGCTACAACTGTGTTGCCCCTTCGCATTAGCTATGTGGGCCTTTGTGGAGCACACTGAGACACTGCATCAGCTCTGCGCTGCCTCCTCTGCCTCCTGGAGCTCTGACATTAGCCTTCTAGTTTATCCTACTGCTCCCCGCTGAATTCGGATTTCTGCAGGAGTGAAGCTCCTCCCATGTGTTGGCATTGTGTCAGTCAATGTGTAGGCCCTTCTAGCCCAACATCAGCCTCCCTTAGTTTGCGCTACTTCCTTTGGCTTATCTCTGCCTCTCTCTGTTGTGTATTCGGGATCCTATAGAGGATCATCCAACCCCAACTATCCTTGCCCCTCTACTGCAACTCAAATCACCAGTTCAATTTTCTCAGCAAACCACACCAAAAAAAAAAATCGAACTTCTTTGATCACTTGGTGTATCTCCAACTGACCCTCAAGTCTTCTATTATACTTTTCTTGTTGATGAATCAACGGTTGAAATTAAGTCTCTAATCAACGGCTAAGATTAAAACTGACTTGATCCTTGTCTCTTAGAATCTTCTCACCCATATCTTTATTAATACCCATTAATATTTTATTTTCCTAAGTTTAGACTTAGGAACCCATTAAAAATATTAATTATTTTAATAACTCTTCAAACGGGTGGAATTTCTCCAAATGATTTTTGGGTCTTGAAGATCTCATGTGTTCTAGCCCCTCCACAAATTTCGGAGCTAGAGCACATCTAATGCTACCCAAAATCAACAGTCCCACTTAGCGAGGAATGTGCTCTAGCAATACTTCCCAATAGAAGCATCACAGTGATCCACGGCATCAATCCTCTGCATTGATGATGCTCGACATGTTGCCCCTCATCTACTGCATTGCCGCAACCTGTACTGATGTCCATGACTCTACCACTGTCATTGTTACATCTGCACTGCAGCTCCCTCTCAAAATGTTGCATCATGATGCCCATAACACTGCCACTATTAATTGTTGCACTGCAACTCAGTTACTAAGAAGTAACTAAAACTTCACCCAAAAACTGACATGCTAGTCAGTATGGATGCCTTGTGATGTTGAAGCTACCTCTGATGCTACTGCGTTGTTGCAATCGTCTTTGTGCTTCTCACACTGCTACAACATCCACTGCGCTGCTTCAGACTTTGGCACTCTAGCTCTGCCATTGTTGCTGCATCACACCTCGCACCAACTGACACTTGTCGTTTTTCTACTGTCATTAAGGGCTCCCGTAACCATATGTGATCCAAGAGTTTGGGCACCTCAAGGATCCTACCCGTATAGTCCTCCCAACTACAACTCAATGTCACCCCACCTCTTCTCCAGAGGCGCATGAGCACTCGTCGCACAATCCTCGTCATCATCCTCCTTGTCATCTTTCGTTGGAGCAGCCTTCAAGTCAGATGCCTCTTCCTTGCCCTTCTTTCGGGGACACTGTGGCGAAATGTCCCAGTTCCCCACACCAGAAGCATCTGACTTTGGTTATATCCTTTTTCTTCCTTTTCTACTGCCCATGTTGTCCCCATGATGCGAGAGTTGCATCCTCCTCCTCCTTCTTGACCCAAGCTCCTCTGTCGCTACTTCTTGCCTTAGTCAGCCTCCTAATCTTTTCTTGTCAAAGAGTTGCCCACATTTCCTCCCAACTAGGGAGAGAAGCTCTGCCCAAGATACTCTGGACAAATGTCTCCCAGTCTTTGGTGACTGTATTCAAGGCAGTCTTGACCATGAACTCAGGATCTGGTGTAGACCCCATGGAAGTCAACTAGTATCGAATCCCTTGCAACCTGAGAAGGAAGGGATCGATCTCTTCTCCCCTCTACATCTAGTACTGTCTCAACTGATAGGGTTGATTACTTAGACACCCCTACAAAGGTAGGGAACACTTTTACGGGAGTTGGTCTAGTTAGATATTTGAAGGTGATCCTAGTTTGAAGTATTATTATGCCCTTAACACTTAAGTATGGTCCACTTACATGCATCTATGTGTGAAAATTTCTAAATCTACATATCAGAAATCCTATTGCTATCACTGGTTTATCATCTCCTACTTGTTTTTACATTCAACAAGTTATTTAATTATTTAAACACTGATGAAAAAGCAGTTCTACAGACTACACTAACATACAGATCATAAACTGAAACAAATATGAGACAAACACACAAGGGACACCATTATTTTTGGACAAAAGTCCCCGGAAAAACCCAATGCGAGAAAACCGGTGCAACAGCTCTAAGGTTTTTCTATTATTAAGCAGTAGTTTTGAATACAACTCTAGATGCCCTCTCGACTATCTAGTTACAGAGATACAATATGCTAGCAGAAACCTAAGTGAGATTAACTCACTTCACTCGGCAAACTCTCTCTGATGCAACACCTGGACTGACTATCCCTAGCTACAACTGCACTACCCCTTCGCATTAGTTGCATGGAGCACAGTGAGACACTGCATCAGCTCTTCGCTTCCTCCTTTGCCTCCTGGAGCTCTGGCATCAGCCTTCTCAGCTGATCTTACTGCTCCTCGACTGAATTCAGACTTCTGCAGGAGTGCAGCTCCTCCCCTACACTGGCACTGCGTTGGGCAATGCGTGGGCCCTTCTAGCCCAACGTCAACCTCCCTTGGTCTGTGATGCCTCCTCTGGCTTATCTCTGCCTCTCTTTGTTGTGTATTCAGGGTCCCGGAGAAGATCCTCCAACCCCAACTATCCCTGCCCCTCTACTGCAACTCAGATCACCAGTTCAATTTTCTCAACTAACCACGCTCGAGAAAAATCGAACTTCTTTGATCACTTGGTGTATCTCCAACTGACCCTCAAATATTCTCTTATACTTTTCCTGTTGATGAATCAACAACTGAGATTAAGTCTCTAATCAACGGCTAAGATTAAAACAGACTTGATCCTCGTCTCTTCGAAGCTTCTCACCCATACCTTTACTAATACCCATTAATATTTTTATTTTCCTAAGTTTAGACTTAGGAACCCATTAAAAATATTAATTATTTTAATAACTCCTCATCTGGGTGGAATTTCTCCAAATAATTTCTAGGTCTTGAAGATCTTATGTGTTCTAGCCCCTCCACAAAATTTCGGAGCTAGACCATATCCGATGCTACCGAAAATCAACACTATGGTCTTAGTCTCTAATGAAGGGTTGCTTTCACTTGATTTAGGGATGGCTTTTCCAAGTGGTTCAAAGCAAATGAGGCCTTTGAGTGAACATTATTCCACTCATACTCCACATTATGCCTAGGCCATACTACACATTCAAAGAGCATGATGATCTTGCAGATGAAGCAATGGCGCTATTCAGTGGAGTGTTGGGCACTTAGATGACCTTAGTAACTGCTGGACACCCTAGAGCACCCTCAGATGCCATAAATGTTAAGCTTCTCTTACTTAGCGTGCAGGATTCTTGATGATGTACCACTAGACCCAACATGCCCCTACACTGGCCTTGACACTACTTGATGGGCATGCCTTGATCCAGAGCCCAAATGAGGATGGTTGTCCCCTAGGATGACTGAGGACAACTTGTTGCACCTGATGGAGCCCAAACACTAGAGAGAGAGTACACTATGTTAATTACTTGACACCCACAGAGATGACGCAGGGCACCCACAGCTGGAATTTGGACACATGGAGATGCTTTGAGGCTTGGTTTGAGGATCATTCCTCAATTTGAGGTTCATCACGATTCTTGAAGACTCATTTAGCCTTTCCAATTCACTTTTGTAGCATTTTGAACCTCAAAAGGGCATGATATCATGCTTTCTAGAGGTTTACAGCTCACATGCGCAAACATTTATTGGCATATTTTATTGTTGAGCTAGTGAGTTGAATTGTAACCTAATTTTACTTTATGTCTAATCAAAATTAAACTTGTTTTAGGGGATTTTAGTGGATTGTTAGAGGTGATAGACCTCATATAAAAAAAGGAATCACCTCCTCCCATTTATCATCATAACACTTGTGGATTTCAGCTTCTCTAGAAGAGCTCGACTTAGCCTAGATGTACTTTGTTGCCTGAGGAGATGTTATCTTATGTGGATTTTGGCTATTGGAGACTAGTTTTTTTGTTGGAGACATATTTTTGGGATTGAAGGAAGCCCTGTTCAAGGATAATTTTTGAGTATTCTATTGCATATCATTTATGGTCAACATGTAATGAAATATTACTAGGGTTTCTATTTTGTTCCTTGTCTAAAGCAAAAATGTTCATTGGAAATTCTTGGTAATTGTTGCATGTTAAATCTATAATCCTTCTCAGTCTCTCGAAAACCTCCTAGTGAACCTTTTTCTAGTTGATTTCTCCCCTCATAAAAAGATAGTGATAGTTAGAAAGTGAAAATTAGGGTTTTCCCCCTTACATTCAAAAGTTTGATATCTCTATGGTTCAAGTTTCCTAAGACTCCATCACCCAAGTAGGGAAAAGGAACTGGGATCCCTTTTGATGATCAAAACCTTGAAACTTTATATTTTTCCTTTCTCTCATCTTTTTTGGCCCTTCAAGGCAAGCCACTAGGGCTAAGGCAACGAGTTGAATTCAACTAAGCCTTTATATTGGTGCAGCATTGAACCTAATTTGGCACATTCTCACCTTGTTTGACTTTACAAACTCAATATCTAGCTTCTTACGAGACGAAAATTGCCTCTTTAGGTCTCACATCATCAACCCTAGGCAATTTAGGGCCTTTTCAAATCCTAGTTCAGCAAAAAGGATTCAACTTAAGGCTCATTGAAGGTTTTCCTTTCCATATTGTTGATCACACCCTTAAATCAAACCTTTTCCTTGTGCTTCTATGCCTAGATACGTTGTAAATGAAACTTATATTGAAACCCTAGGCTTCAAGTGCTCTTCTCTAGGCTTCTTCATTGGTACATTGTGCCTTTACATAAACAGTTGTGCCCTAATCCAAGTAGGAAGTACCTTGATCAAGCCTCTCCTACATTACCTTGATCCTATTGGCTTAGAAAACCTTTAAGTGATATACTTTAGGAAGCCTCCTATGTGGAGGAACTCCATTAATGAGTAGGAGGTGGAGTGCTAAGGTGACAGTGGCAGCCACCTCATTGTTGTGTCTTAGTCTAGTTCTTGCCTTGTGCGGCATCTCACAAGGCCTACAAGATTTTGAGGCAACAAGCACTTCCGCATTAACATATTTTGTTATTTATCCATTACAAGAGATGACTTAGGCACTGCCACATTGACATTATTTTGTTATTTATCAATTACAGGAAATCCATTACTCCCGCATCAGCATTGTGGCTTGATGTGTTTTAGATTCCCATTCACCTAATTTGGACATTTGTAAACATTGATAATATAATTATTTTTTTCGAGGTTCAGTTTGGATTTACTATAATTCCATTATCCTTATCCTCAAAGGTATTTAGTAGTTTATGTGAAAAAAAACTTCTCTTTATGTTTTGTTGATCTCAGATATCTCAACTAGCATGATGTTGTTTCCCTGTGTAAATGTCCCTACCTTCATGCTTCCGAATTGGGATGTTCCCAGAACTGTTTGGATTGTAGAATGATGTGCACATTGAGGTATGCAAGATGTACCTTACCTTTCAAAAGTTCATTGCTCAAACAAGAAATATTCGTCGTGCCAACATGAATACTGAATCGAATCAGACAGATAAGTAGTCTGAACATAACCTTAGTAATTATGCATTAAGTGCATCATCCCTGCTTTGGAAGCCATCTAACCATATCTCTAGTACAAAAAATGGTGTTTAGTGCTGCTCTACGGAATATCAGACATGAATGCAAACAATAATCAGTACAGTAAGAAATGTAACATGGATCTGTTGCACTAAATGCAAGCGACATCCACAACATGGAAATAAATGAGATAGCTTCTTTAAGTCCTGGCTTCACAAATTAAGATTCCAAATCTCCTAGAAAATATTTTGATTTCTGAAAACAAAATGAAAAAGTAATTTATACGTGTTTTGAACCATATGTTAATGATAAGTTCTGTACTTTGTGTCAACAAATTTTGTCTTCAACAGGAGTGAAGCTGACTTGAATGGCGAATGCATTAATGCCTGATTCAAGCCTTCACAAGGAATCCACCTCAAAGTTGCTGCCATGTTTCATTCAAAACAGGCAAACCATTTCTCTGTTGATGAAATGAATGCAAAGAAGAATTAAACAGGATTCAAAATACACATATTTTCATTCATTTAAGATTGCAAGCTTGATTAGAACTGATCTTAATTTCGAACTACAGCAGTGAAGATGGAAACCTCTTACCAAAGTTGCACTTCCTGTAATCATTGCTTTTGCAATGAACTCCAGTAACAAAAAGCATCCATCTCTCAAGAATTATTAAAAAATATTGAATTGAATTTCCTCAACATCTCTGGAGAACACGACCAATATTTTCCCCTATATCCTGTTTTGCTTTCAATGACACAGGCTCTTCTCCAACGTACAAATCAAAAAATGCCCCTGTACCACCATAAAAGGCTTAGTAAAAACTGACATTATTGAATTGTGTGGGCAATTTTGGGAGAGAGACAGCGCTATCCTTTATATAATCACCAACATCAATACTAAAGATGTGCAATGTGAAGAGAAGCACCAACTTACTACAGAGATCATGACTATAGATTGTCCCCAGTTCCTTGCCACCAACTGTAAAGTTGCATTTAGTATTGAGAATTGAAGCCTGACAAACAAGTTATGCAGATCAAGGAATGTTTCAAATTGCAAGAGAATAGTAAGCTACTTACCCTCAGTCCGCAATTGCCCTCCTGACAAACGATGAAAATCAATAGTAGTTCCCTGGATATGAACCAAAGCATGTCTTGAGATAAGAAACCGAATAACATAGAGCACCAAAATAAACATTTCCAAAGTAAAGAAAACAATGAACTGGGATTGGGAAAGAGGTTTCGGCTGGAATCACAGTACCGGGGAAAGAGAAATATCTTTCGAAAAGTATGAACAAAATGCAATCATTCCATCATCATCTGCCACTCCTTTGATCTTGATTGTAACAGACAAACTACAATCAGTTAAATCTCAGTACCAGGGAAAGAGAAAAATCTTTCGAAAAGTAGGAACAAAATGCAATCATTCCATCATCATCTGCCTCTCCTTTGATCTTGATTGTAACAGACACACTATAATCAGTTAATTTATATTCATACTGTAAATATAAGTATCAATCAAATAAAAATCACATTAATATCATTCAAGAGTCTTCAGAGGAAAAATTACCTTTCTTAGACGTCTCCGCAACGATCCTTCAAAAGCACTGCATTCCACCAAAGATATTTTGGAAGTTATCCGGCATTTACTTATTTCATAATTTATAAAGTTATGGACACTATTTTCTAGAAAGGATAAAGCAGGCTCAACTCATTCACAATTTACAACATTTCAATTTAATTAATATTTATCAACCAGAAATAAATTAAAACACATAATAGGGAAGTTAAACAATATGTACCCAGTCAGTTGCTGCAACTGAGAAATGGAACTGCCATTCTTTCTTTTCGATGTGAGAATTTTGACGATATACATGCATTTAACTTTTTTATGTATTCAAAAAAATGAGACAAACTGCAGGAAAAGATAACTGCAGGAGACAGCTAAAATGACGTTGCATCGCCAATTTGACATCCTTCTCACCGTCAAAATCATTACTTTGTGATCATCCTTCCACTTTTCATTGTCATTTTCATCATAATTCTTTGTAAATAACCCCTGATAAGTTTATAAGCATCAAGTGGTTAATTATCATACATTTCCTCTGCTTTTAATGAATTAATTAGGATTTTTCTTGGTTTTACTAATGACAGTTTCCCGGTTTGAAATTGAAGTTGGTTTCAGTAGCCATCTCCATGATCAAAATATAAGCACAGTTCAAGAAGAAAAGCGAGCACATGGGTTGTTGAACGCTGTTGTCTGAAGCGAACAAAGTTCCTTCTACAAATTAATTACTCCAGAAGACTTGGAATATTAAGATATCCATGAGGATACAAATATTATTTATTAAATATATGAATAAGAATAAGAATAATAATGAATTTACAAATGAGAACGAGAGGTTTGCTTATATAACACACAAGTGTCTCTTCAACCTAATTACTACTTAACTAATAATTATTTATGCTAATTATCATTTATATTATTTTACATTATTAATATATATTTTATTCATTACATTGCCTCCTTCCTCAAAAAGCTTTGTCCTCAAAGCTTGTCGATGACAAAAGGCTTGATCTCTTTTTCGGCTTTGAACGTCTTTCTGTCTTGGAACAGTCATCTTCGTCGATACAAGCCGATATGATCTTCTTAGTGACAAACAAAATTGTCGCACTGAGAAGGGATCGGACCATCCCAGATTAATCTTCTGTGTAGCACTGCGATTACTGTAATTTTGTAATGACTTGTTAGCACAAGACTAGATTGATGTTACGCCATTATTCTCTGGAACATCAATTTGTTGTTTCTGGTCTAAATGGTCCCAATACGTAGCATGGTTGATTTGTCTATTCTTCTGATTCGGATGCCGATATGGGACTTTACTTTCGCTTATTGGACATGTGGCAATTTTTAGATTTTCTTCTGGCGAAGATGTTGTAGAGTTGGTTATGGAACATTCACTATGGATGTTCATTGTCTAAACTGCAACATCTGTGCGTGTCATTTCTTCAACTAACTTGTCTTCTCGAGTTGTCATATTCATTGGATCGGTACTCGTTGTTTTGTCATCAACTTGAATTCCTACATTTGATGCTTCCTTCTCGATAAGTTGTTGTACCTTGTTTTCTAATGACTTCTTATCCTTCTTAAGTTTCTTAATTTGTGTCAATAATTTTTTGTTGTGGTTTTTAAATCGAGAAATTTCTTCATTTTTTACAACAGTGATTTTGTCAATTTCACTTTGCATATTTTGTAATACTTTTTTTCCTTCTTGAGACATTACTTTTGAAATATTCAATATATCTTCTGGCGTTACTGAATTAGGTTTCAGTGTAACATCTTGGAGTGTTATTTTCTTCTTCTTGTAAAAAAATGTTAAAAACTTTTTCTTAGTATTTAGAATAAAGGAACCTAGAGTTTCCATACAAGGTGATCCCAGTACAATGTCATTATCGTTAAAACATAAGGTTTCCATGGTGAATTGTGAGGTAAAAGTATAATCTCCAATATTTAGGTGTAGATTGCTTATGTCATATAATTTGTTACATGTGCCAAAAATATTTGTTTCAACTATATTTGATTCATGAATTACCAATTGGTTAGCACATTTAAGACTAACATAATTACTTCTTTCAGTAGGACTGATAGAAATTATGATGTCTCTTCCTACGAGTGATCCTTTGATTTTAAATAGTGTGTAAATACATGTACTAAAGGTTCCAATACTATGTTAATTTTAGGTATGTTCTATGCTTAGAGCAATTTATTTCAATTTTCACAATTAGCTCAATATCTTTTCCAAATTAGCAATCACATCAACATTAAAGTAAACTGCAAATAGAACATAAACATAAATCGT
>APFE031119985.1:8951-21784 GCA_000404065.3 Pinus taeda | reverse complement strand
ACTTATCTAGATAAGAACATAGGTCATCTTTAAGAAGATGATACATGAAATCAGTTGAAGACATGCTACTTCAACTGATTTTCCAAGGTGACTCCTTCACCTATCATCGTGCTGCATTTCGTCATCATGCCACACCTCACTATGCTACACCATGTTGCACCCATCATCACAATGTTGGACCTCATGACTGCTGCACCTAATGCTGCATTGTTGTCCCATGTGCCATTGTTGAACCATGTTGTCATACAGCATGTCTCATGTGTTTGCAGTACCATGATTGTTGCTACTATCCATGCTGTCCATGATAGCCATGTTGTCCATGCTAGCTGTTGTACCATGCTTGCTGTTGTACCATGTGCCTTCTGCCATGTCACAGCTGTTGTCCCACTTAGCCTTGCCATACCTAGCAGCTGTCCCATATGTCTATTGTCCATGTGTCTTAGCAGCATTATGCTTGCTGTTCCAAGCATCTTAACATACCATGCTGTTGTCCGATACATGTTAGCAGCGCTATGCTTGCTGTCCCATGCATCTTAACATACATTGTTGTTGTCCCATACATGTTAGCAGCACTATGCTTGCTGTCCCATGCATCTTAATATAACTTGCTGCTGTCCCATACGTGTCAGCAGCAATATGCTCGCTGTCCCATGCATCTTAACATAGCTTGCTGCTGTCCCATACGTGTCAGCAGCAATATGCTCGCTGTCCCATGCATCTTAACATAGCTTGCTGCTGTCCCATACGTGTCAGCAGCACTATGCTCGCTGTCCCATGCATCTTAACATACCTTGCTGCTGTCCCATACGTGTCAGCAGCACTATGCTCGCTGTCCCATGCATCTTAACATACCTTGCTGCTGTCCCATACGTGTCAGCAGCACTATGCTCGCTGTCCCATGCATCTTAACATACCTTGCTGCTGTCCCATACGTGTCAGCAGCACTATGCTCGCTGTCCCATCTGTTGTCCATGCTTGCTGCTATCCATTTGCAGCACCATGTACCTTTGCTGCCATGTCACAATTGTTGTCTTGGCTTAGCATTCTTTTGTTGTCCCATTTATTATACAACTGCCCCTTGCAGCTCCATGCTTGCCATGCTTACCATCTGTTGTTTCACCATGCTGCACTACTGTACTGCATCACAAGCTAGGGCATCACCCTACAACCCTTATTCTCCATACAATTCTGCAAGACAGACTTCTAAAGACTGCGGTTCTCCAAGGGAATAACCCTCCACACCTATGTTATTCATTTTGGCTTGTTTAACTGCGGTTAGGGCCACGTTGTCCCTACAGCTCCTTCACGTTGTCTAGGGCAGCATCTTCATTATTCCTTTGACCCTTTATATGGTGGCTAAGACTCTGCAGTCCACACAACCCTTCACAATGTCTAGGGAAGCCTACATGGCGCACACTGTCCCTTTTAACCGTTCATGGCACGGCTAAGACTCTCTTGTTTGACTGCAGAATTAGAGCAGCGTTTAGGGCTGGATTAGACCATCATTTAGGGATGGATTATAACATCGTTTAGGGCTGCCTTTAGGTCTGCGTTAGGGCAGCCTTTAGTCTACGTCTAGGGCTGCCTTTCATCTACGTCTAGAGATGCCTTCCATCTGCATCTCGGGCAGCCACTTTTCCTCCAACATCTAGGGCTTCCACTCCTAGATTTCTCTTCCACTAAAACCCAAGACAAGAGGAGAGAAATCAAGATAGAAGTGTGTGTGTAAAATGACTCTCAAGTCATCTCCTTTTATACTAAAATGTTGAGCACATGTGGGGTTTATTTGGTTGTTGGCCGACATTGAAGAATTGTCTTATAACACAAATAAATTCATAAATCCATTAATACTTATCGGAATCGGATGATCTTTATATCAATCCTACACCTCTCAATGAGATGGATCCAAGAAAATTATCAACTGCCATAAATAAGATGACCCACGTGGAGTTTAGCCCTAGTTGCCAATTTTAACAACCTTCCCTCCACACCAAGTCAGCCTCCCAGAATTTCAACCTCTTTCCAACAACTTCGACTAGGCAACGACTTACGATAACTAGTAGCTCCTGGCAACAGTGAAACTTGGAAGACTTCGATCTCCCAATCCAAGTCACAAAACAGAGAGAGAGGCACCAAAATTTCGATTTTTCCTTTCTCCTTAGATTTCCCCAAACTCGTATTCACTTCGACTTCCTGGCAATAGACTTCACACCTTTTTCCCAGCTACAAGACAACTTCGCACTTCTTCCCAGCTACAAGAGAATTTGAACTTGTGTGAGAGATTGATGCTCCATATGAATTCGATGAGATTGTTTTTATAGGCTTCAAGAGGGGTCGAATAGGGTCCTTAGGCCGACTTGATCTTCTTCTAGGCTGACATGGTGTGGAGGTTACATAATTCATATTTGACTCAATACTTAACCTTTTACATATTCAAAAGCCCAAGAAGGGTCTCTTTAAAAGTACAATGACTCTATTGACTCAAAATAAATCCTAGAAGTCCTCAATGGGGACTTTGACCTAAAACAAGGTGACCCAAGCATAAAACTCATGCTTTAATAAGTCACAACAATAATAATAAAAACTATTTTCTTTATTCTTTTGACAAGTACATTACATGATGACTTAACTACATTAATGAATACCGAACATAGTTACATTTTCCAACACTCCCTCTTAACTAGGGAGGTATTCATAATGTACAAATACAATGGAAGATCTCAAACTATATGAACCATGAAGAACTTTAGGCACTGCAATGCCATGGACTAGATTCCTAACCAAGGCAATCTATCCAAACAATCACTCAACAGTTTAGGCACCTCAATGCCATGGACTAGATTCCTGACCAAGGCAAACTATCCAGGTGGGATTATGATGGACTCAAGCTTTTAGCCCCTATAGGTACCATGAGGCTTACTTGCTAACCATCAACCTAGAAATCCAGGTGTGTATTCAAAACAGAGCTCAATAACCAACACCATCTTTTTCAACTTCAGGAATCAGACATCAACACAAAGTGCCAGCCAGATGTCTTCCCAAGCAATCCTTCACTCACAAAGCCTCAACACCCCCTGATCCAACATATCATTAATGTCCAATCTCTCCCAATCAAATTGATTGGTAACCAGCATGCTATCAAAGCCTTCGAGAGATTCATCTGTACAAACACAACCCCAATCAATAATATACTTTCACATGTACATAATCAAATACAAACCTCTGGGGTCTTTTAGACAACTTGATGTTGCTTCTCAACTTTCCATAGTATGATTATTAACCGAATCTTTGACAAAAGATTCCTTAATCATATGCTTTCCTACTTCATATGCAGCAACATATTCGTCAATTGGATCTTGCTTTCCTTCTTTCAGCAGCACATCAAAATGCATTCTCCAATTTCCTCCGCTCATTTATGGCCTTCACTAAAACTTACAGTTGTTAGTCCTGGTCTAGTGCATGACACATGAAGTAGAGAACCATATTTGCCACTCCCTCTTAATCAGAGAGGATCTAATCATTCTTGTATAAAGAATATTCTCAACCATCCTCTTATACTAGGGAGATTTCATCCAAGCTCCCTCTTAACCCTGAGAGTTCTACTTTTTCTTTACAACATCGAAGAATCTTTCATGGCTTCCAACCATTTCATCAAAGTTAATATCATCCTCATCATGCTTATCACATCGAGCATCTTCACCAAAAAGATTGTGTACCAACACAACATAGATAGAAACTACAACCAAATATATCGAAGCATGAAGTTAGCCATATCAAAAGCATTTCAACTTTATACATATCAGATAGCCAGACTTAATTCCAAATAAGAGACATATACTCTTCAACATCTTGCTAGGGACTTTGTCATACACCCTAGACTACTTCATAACAATTTTCATTCTATCTAGGGTTTCAATATTTCTTCCAAAGGTATGACATATCTTATTACAACATATACCAAACCTTAGAAACAATTCAGACAAATAGAAAGCATCCAACACCCTTTGAAAATTCATAAGTTAGACTTCTCACTAGGGATTCATACAAATCCTAGATTTCATACAACAGAATCAATCAAAGTCAATCAGAGCTTGGTCATTAACATGAACAACTTCCACTAGGGTTAGTTACAAACCCTAGATTTCAAATCAACAATCAATCCCAACCAAAACTTAGAATTCAACAATCCTACAAGAATCACAAATTATCATATTGCCATCATACATCATAGATTTTTACTTCTACTAAGGTTCAACTCCAAAACCCTAGAATTTCATTTTCACAATCTCAACAATCATTAAATACATAGATCTCAGATTGTTATATCACACATACTAGATAATGTAACTACCACTAGGGTTTAGTTGCAAAACCCTAGATTTCCAAATATCATCATCCTAGAATCTCAGATAAGGACTTCCATTAAATCCTTAAACTTATGACTATCAATAACTAGGTCAATACATATATCTATGAATTCATTAATCAGTCATGAGCATATCATATGTCCAACAACATTAACATATCCGACCTAGACCAAGCTAGGGTTTCAATCAAAAGGACATGTCTATATATGCCTAGGTTTCACCAACATGCATAGACATTTCATATCATGCAATAGTCAAACCCAACTTCACAAATATAAATAAGAGTTAGACATT
Organism: Pinus taeda; assembly: GCA_000404065.3. Lineage (NCBI taxonomy): Eukaryota > Viridiplantae > Streptophyta > Pinopsida > Pinales > Pinaceae > Pinus > Pinus taeda. Next base: position 17,123 of record APFE031119985.1, on the reverse strand, counting down.
CAAACTTGATTAGGTTAGGGTTTGATCAGACAACCATACACATACCAAGGAAATCATTTCTAAGATAATATAAGGTCTTGCTCACACATTCCACCAAACCCTAATGAGTTAGGGTTTCAATATAGAAACATAGCTAACCCAACATTACCAAAACTTCAAAGGTTCGGGATTTTAGACCCTATCAATCAACCCTAACAAGTTAGGTTTTCCTAATCATACAAAAATCCCAAACATGACATCATTAATAAGAACTTCAACCAGCATTTCACAATATCCCTAAGCAACTTAGGGTTTTCGACATTCACATTAGCATACCCTTCGGTTAAGGTTTTCCAGAACCTATCTAGGGTTCTACAAAACCAGTTAAGAATATGAGTGGGGTGGGTAGATTTATCAAGTGATGAATCACCCAAAGCAAGAATCACTATGATTCAATATAGTTAGTCCTAACAGTGTTAGTACGATATTGTCAAATGAATAACCCTTTAAATATAAAGAAATCAATGCATTTAAAGCATACCTTTGTTTCTTTAACAAACCTTGTCTAGAGAGATCATCCTTCGTAGTCCTTGCAAATGTTTTTCCTAATCAAGACAATAGAGGGAGAATGGTGATTAGTATTTAATATAATCAAAACTGAATGAATACATGAACCCAAAGACTAAAAGGAAATGAGATACTATTCTTTGGGAATTGTTTGGGGCTCCCTCCAAAGCTTTAGGGATACCTACAAACATATAAAAACAATACAAAAATGTATTTTCCAAAAATATGTTAAAAACCTATAAATTCTAAAGCATATAAAACAAGATATATAAAGTTACAATGAAAGGACTTAGTCTGTGAAAATTCTATCACTGCAGCAACTGATTTACTTTTCCTGCTTATTTCATCATAAATTATTCATGAAATTACTTCAACAAACATTAAAATAGATATTGCTACAGATATCACACCGTAATACAGAAACAAACATATGCACACAGTGACACAATGATTTTGGACTGATGTCCCCAGAAAAACCCAATGTGGGAAAACCGGTGCAGCAAGGGAGGATTTTATTATTCAGCAATTTTCTTGAACAACAAGGTGCCAAACTGGCTTACCCATAGATAGACAAACTTCCAGCGCTTTTCTAAACCTAGCGTAGGCCCTACTGACCTCTGCTACAGCCTGAAACCCTCTGTGTCAGCCTACTGAGGCTCTGCGCAGCCTCTCTCAGCTTCTGCGTCACTCCTGCAGCCTCTGTGTGGATGACGCAAGCCCTTTTGACTCTGCACAGTCTCTGTGGCCTTTGCATGGCTTCCTCTGGCTCTGCTCTGCGTCTGCCTCTTCTGCATTGATCTCCCATCTCTCAATTCCGTACTTGTTGCCTCCTAACTGCTCTCCAAACCACTCGTTCATTTTCTCAGCAAACCCCACTCCAGAAATTGAATTGATTGGTCTCCCTCAGTATTTTCTCCAAGTGCCCCTCAAACCTCCTCTTATAATTTTTTTGTTGACATCTCAACGGCCGAGATTAAGTCCCTAATCAATGGCTAAAATTAGATCTAGCTTGATCCATGTCTTTTGGACCATTCTAACACAGATTCATATTAATACACATTAATATTTTATTTTCCCTAAGTTTAGACTTAGGGACTCCATTAAAAATATTAATTATTTTAATATCTCCTGATCTGTTTAGAATCCGCCCAAACCCTTTCTGAGTATTGGAGATCTTATGTGGCCCAACCTCTTCACCAAATTTCGTGGCTAGAGCACATCTGATGCTACCCCAAATCAACACTCCCTCTTACCGAGGATTGTGCTCTAGCAATACTCCTCTCTGAGTATTACTCTGATCATCCGACATCAATACTTGTGCTGATGCTAGGCGTTCCTACCCAACATCCTCTGCATTGTTGCCTCTTGTACTGCTGCCCATGACTCTGCTACTACCACTGTTGCATCTGTATGACAGCTCCCTTTGCATCTGTGTTGTTGCTGGTCCTTTCTCCCAACATTGCATCAACACTGCAACTTCCTCTACATCTATGTTGTTGTTAGTCCTTTCTCCCAACACTATATCTGCACTACAACTCCCTCTACATCTGTGTTGTTGTTGGTCCTTTCTCCCAACACTGCATCTACACTGCAATTCCCTCTTCATTCGTGTTGCTAACACACTACTTTTGAAAGGGGTTCTTTACCATCCCCATATTTTCCCTGAAGTAGTCAAATTTTGACTTTCCAAGGGCCTTGGTGAGGATATCTGCCACTTGTTTCCTTATAGGAGTGTAGCTCAACTGTATAGCTCCTCGTTGGACACAATCTTTGACAAAGTGACACTGGATATCAATATGCTTTGACCTATCATGAAATACTGGATTCTTAGAGAGTTTGATGCAATTCTGATTATCACACATGATCCTGGTTGCCTCCATATTTCTTCTAAATAGGTTTACCAGCAATTTTCTAAGCCATATGGCCTCACATGAAGCTGTGCTTGCTGCCATGTATTCTGTCTCAGACGAGCTCAAAGCCACGGACTTTTGTTTCCTACTACACCAGGAGGTTATTCCTGATCCAATGCTGAAACAATACCCAGAGGTACTTTTCCGATCCACTGAACTTCCTGCCCAATCTGCATCAGTAAATCCACTCAACCTAATGTCCTTCCCCTTGTTGTACAAGAGCCCATAATCAACTGTTCCCTGTAAATACCTAAGAACGTGCTTGGCTACTGCCCAGTGAGCTTTCTTTGGTTCCACCATGAACTGACTAAGGGTGTTGACAGTGTAGCAAATATTTGACCTGGCATTGACTAGATACATCAGGGACCCTATGAGCTGTCAGTATAGGGTGGGATCGATATACTTGTCTTCTGATGCATCAATCTTCTTCTAGTTGGTGATCATTGGTGTAGCCATAGGTCTACAGTCTCCCATCCCGAACCTTTTCAGGATTTCTGTAGCATACTTTCCTTGCCCAAGGAAGATTTCTCCTTTCTGCTGCCAAACTTCCAACCCTAGGAAATAATGCATTCGTCCCAGATCCTTCATATTGAACTCTATGGCTAGATTCTTCTTGCAGTCTTCAATGAGTCTGGATGATCCTGTCAGGAAGAGATAATCCACATATAATGCTAAGATAAGTGGCTCACTCTCTATGACTAGATAGTAGAGATTCGAATCCGCGCCACTCTTGACAAACCCCATCTTCTGCAAGTAGCCATCTATTCGACCATACCACGCTCTTGGTGCCTGCTTCAGCCCATACAAGGCTTTCTTCAATCTGCATACATGAGACTTCTTCTCATGAGTTTCAAAGCCCTCTAGTTGTTCAATGTATACTTCTTCTTCTATTACCCCGTTCAGAAATGTCATCTTGACATCCATCTGATGGATCTCCCATCCCATCTGCACTACAAGAGATATCGTAGTCCTAATAGATGTATACTTGGCTACCGGGGCAAAGGTTTCCTCATAGTCAATCCCTTCCTTTTGAGCATACCCCTTATCCACAAACCTGGCCTTGTATTTTTCAATACTGCCGTCCGCAGCATATTTGATCTTGTAGATCCATCTTGAACCTACCATAGATCTGTCTTGAGGCCTTGACACCACCTCCCAGACATCATTTACCATTATAAGGTTATACTCCTCCACCATTGCATCTAGCCAAGGCCTGATGCTGCGCTACCTCCTTGAAGCTGGCAGGCTCTCCATCCTGAGCTACTAAAGCCTGATACCTGTCTGGCTGTTTTCGCTCCCTTTTACTATTCCTTGGCTCTCTAATGAAGTTCTCTGCATCACACAGAACCTGACAAAGTTCCCTGCTGGTTCTTCCTCTGCCAACAGGTGCTTCTGTTCGCTCCTCTTCCTCATCCTGAGAATCTTCCTGATCTAAGGAAGGATTCTTAACTTCCGTTGGTTGAAGAGGCATGAACAACGGATCCTCTTTCAACTGCTCCTTGGAAGGCATTTCGATAGATCTTCTAAAAGCTCTATCCTCCATGAACTTTACATCTCGTCGTACTACTACCTTCCTGCTCCCTGGAAGATAGATCTTGTATGCCTTAGCATTCTTCCTATATCCTGCCAGATACCCCTTTTCTGCAGTCTGATCCAGCTTCTTCCTCTTTTCTTCGGGTATGCGACAATATGCCAAACTCCCAAATATCCTGAAATGACTGACTTCAGGTGTCTTCCAGTGAAGACTTTTTCTTGAGTAATCTTGCCCAATGCCCGATGAGGAGTCATGTTCTGAACATAGACAGTTGTGTTGCATGCTTCTCCCACAGCAATTTTGGCATATCCTGATCATACAGCATGGCCCTAGCTGCTTCTACAATAGTCTTGTTTTTCCTTTCTGCCACCCCATTCTGCTCCAGATTGTAGGGAGCTATCCACTCTCTTCTGATGCCCTCCTTAGCGCAATAATCAGTGAATTTCTTATCGACATATTCTCCACCATTACCTGAGCGCAAGACTTTTATTTTCTTACCTGTCATATTTTCCACTAGAGCCTTGAACTCCTTGAATCGATAGAAAACCTCATCCTTAGCTTTCAGAAAATAGATCCAAATTTTCCTCGAGTGGTCATCAATGAAGGTAAGGAAATACTCGGCACTGCTGAGAGCTTTGACGGACATAGGTCCACAGATATATGAGTGTATTAATCCTAGTACACTCTTGGCCCTGTGGTTGCTCCTAAGAAATGTCGCCTTGGCATACTTTCCTAGAGCGCATCCCCTGCATACATCATCTCGTTCTGTACTCAGATTTGGAACTCCTGTTATAGTGCTCCTGAGAATTCTTAGAGCTCCATGGTGCAAGTGACCCATCCCTCTGTGCCATAGTTCGTTCAAGTCTTTGTCCCCATGACTGCCTATTAGTGCCATTGGAGATTCTATTTGTAATTTATACAACCGATTACTTTTGATCCCGATCTGCACTTTCTTTTTCTAGCTCGGGTGTTTGACATATACCTTTTCCTTAATGAAGTAGACGTTGTTGTCGCACAGATTGTCACAACAACACTCAGACCGGGGGCTGTCACTCTGATCCTCGATCTCTCCGTTTAAGCCGTCTCCCAAGGCTAAGGGGGGTAGACCCTATGGGATGAATGAAGACCAACTGTGGACTAGTTGGGTTGGGAGACACAACAAGGCAACTTAGTACTTGATTGATTTAGAAATTAATGTACCAGTGCCTTATGGAGTTAATGATTAAATGATTATTTATTAAATGTTTCAGAAGTATAAACCATGTAAAACAATCATTTATCATCGAAATATCCCAGGCGATACAAGATGTTCAATAAACGCACAATGCTTTAATAATGACCCAACAATTAAATTTCTAAAGATTTAATATTTTAAACAACCACGAAATTTAAATGCTGACCAGATTTCAAATAGTTAATTTCCAGATATAAACATCTTAAGCATATTTAACTTCATCACAACAGAGAAAAGACTTTAAAAAGAATTTCTAAATTTTAATTAGCCTTTTTCAAAATAGCTTTTAATTTTATATAATTTTTATTTTTTTTTTAGAATTCTAAAATAAAAATCAAAATAGGACAATATTAAAATCTATCTAAAAATAGGAACTTTTTAGATTAATATATATATTTTATTTTATGACTTTTTTTTTTTATTTTTAAATTAAACCAAAACATTAGAAATTAAAAATTGAACAGACCAAAAAATTAAATCTACATTTTGCTAAAACCTAAAAGGAACCCCTTTTTATTGCCTTTATGATTTTTTTTATTTATTTATAAAAAATAAAACACCACTAAACCTGAAGCTAACATTTAATCCTAAAAATGAAAATCAATTTTTATTTTTTATTTTTTTTCAAAATTTTTATGATTTTATGATTTTAAAATTCTAAATTTAGAATGGAACAAAACTTACAATCTAAATAAAATCTAATTTAAGACAAAAAAAATCGCTTTTCATATTTTTTACAAAGATATAAAATTTTACTAAAATCTAAAACTAACCATTTAATTATAAAACTAAACTATACAAAAAAATGCATTACCTTAACCTACGTCTAATGCTAACTTTATAAAAATAGAAACTAAATAAAAAAAGAAAATCGAATATATTTTTTCTTGCTTTTTTATATTTTTGATAAACAAAACAGACTTAAATTAAAATTTTGATAAATCTAAAACTAAGCAAAAATTTAATAAACCGAAAACCTAAATGAGCTAACGCATATATAAACAACTAAAGGAAAATAAAAATGATTTACTGTTTAAATGAACGCAGGTTTGTTGCAGGGTGTGACGGCGGAGGAATTTCGAAGCTTGGGGAAATGGCAGAAGGATGCAGTTGCAGCTGTTTGATAATGGAGCGATGGACAGGGATGTGTGAGGGAGCTGGAACGGATTGCGTAGGAGGTACGTGCAGGCTGGACAGTGCGTATTTGCAGCGTGTTTTTCTTTTTTTTTTCTTTTTTTTGTTTGCAGGTGCTGGAGCAGTGTGGAAGGAATCTGTAGGAAGTAATATTGAAGAGATGCAGAAACGGAGCTGTGGGTCGATGGAAAGCTAGGGAATTATGGCGTGGACTGTAGCAGCTGTTGAAGGGAAATGCGTGGTGGCTGAGGATGCCAGAGAGAACGGCAGGATGAGACAGCTGAGTTGATTTTGCAGGTTGAAAAGAGTTACTTAGAAATTGATGCAGGTTTGCGTGGGAGGTTGGACGAATACGCAGAAATCCAGAGAAAGCCAAGGCAGCACAGATGGAGGATTTGCAAAAGCGTGGGAGCCAAGCGAGCTGCATGGGGACTCTTGGTAAATCGATGGAGGGAGGAAAAGCAGATAATGGAATAGCTGCGTGGAGATTGGGATTTGATTTGCAGCAGAGTGAGAGGAGCTGAAAACCCTAGGATAGCATACGCAAATCAAAATTTTCTACTAGAAAAATAACCTTAGGTAACAGAAAGACTAAAAACCCAGGAAGCAGACAGGGGAACTTCCAGCAGAACCTCTAAATATTTTCCAGAAATCTTAATAAAAATTTCTAACTCGCTCTCCTTCAGATTTCTTGAAACCCTCATAAAAAAAATTTAGATCTGAAAATGAATGATTTTAAAACCCTTGAACTGCAAGATTACTGGTTGATATTCTTGAAAAGCAATTTTAAATGAAACCCCAGCAGACAAATAACTTGGAGAATCTCGAATTTCTTCAGCAAAAAACTTGCAAGAACTGATCCTGAGGCCAGATCTTACCCTCCAGGGCCTAGATCTGGCTTCAAACAAAAATTTCTCCTCAGATCTGTAACCTGCACCCTGTAATGGCAAAAACCAGAACACCGAGAAGTAAAATGTGCCAGAAACAAAACTGAAAACCCTAAAACCAACTAAAAATTTACAATATTTATAGATTTTCGACTCTTAAGCAGCCAAATTTGTAAATAATCCACAGTAATATTTTCAGAAATTCAATTTAATGTGAGATACTTCAGAAAACCCTTCATGCATTCATAAAAAATTTCAAATGATAAGCCCGGGATCAAGAACTGGTTGGGCTCTTTCAGAAAACAAAATCTGGGAGTTGGTTGGTTCAGCAAATAACTTCCCCTAACGCCCGGTAAACTCAAAACTAAGATTTCCTGCACAGCTTAAAATCAACCATTAACATAGAGGGAAAAAACAATAGTGAAATTCAGATCAAATAGAGATACCTGCCATTATATTTCAGAATCTAAACTATCATTCAAACCCCAAAGATTAGACAAGATACATGTGTCTGAATCAATCTTCATCAAGCTATTATCAATGACTGAAAATAAAATTATGCAGAAAAGTAAAAGATCTTACAACATCTCCAGAAGAGTAACACCAACAAGATTTTTAACCCCAAAGTCTTTCTTTATTGCACAAAAAATGACACAAGAGAGCTTTCTTTAGCACCAGACTCTCAGATCCAATCTGATCTCAAATGACCCCTAACACCCTATTTAAAGGAAAATTTCCCAACGGTTAGTTCGAGTGATCCATGTCAAAATGACCTCGACCGTCGATGAGGATCGAGATTTCTTTTAATCTCATCGGTCGATTTTTTAATTGCATTTTAATATATTAAAAAATTAAAATTCTGCATTTATTTACTCAAAAATTTGACTTATTATTATTTTATTATTATTATTATTATTTTTTATTATT